>CATIWR010087848.1:0-61540 GCA_949677035.1 Omphalea diandra | reverse complement strand
ATAATTCTGTTTTCTAGGAATTTGATGGCCATAGATTCAGAATTTGGTGATGTGTTAAACTTAAAAGTTGTATGTTTATGTATTATCTACATTCTTGTAAAATATTTTTGCAAATTTAACGTGGTTGTTGAGATATTGCCCCTTTATTATGATTGATTATCAACTTGTTGAAAACCTGTTCACCCAATGATTGGTTTTTTTTTTTTTTTTTTTTTGCGACTTTATAGACCAAATTATACAATGAGTAAAAACATGAAAAATGTTCCTTTATATGTTTTGTAACTTATGATAGATCATTTTTGCAATTGGACATGTACAATTTGAGATATACATAAGACTGTAAGACGTACTTAGACTAAGATGATATTGAAACAAGGAAAAATTCAAAAATTCACCACATTTTCTATATGGCTTATATTGACCTGAAATTTGAATATGTTGTATCATTATGTGTCTAATTTATTTGGAAAAAGAATCAAGTCATTTGGATCAATATATCTAGAGTTATTACTGTGAGAGTGTAGCAAGCTTAGGCTACCATATAAGGAAAATATGCATAAACACTAGGTCTTCTTGCATGGATCATGTCATAGTTGCATACCAAGCATTCATAATCATTTTGACGTACTCATAACCATTTATGTATCAAATGTTAGGATCTCAACACTTTGAGAAAGCCCTAGAGAGAGAACCAAACCTACCATAAAACTTGGTCGTATCAAAAGGTGAGTAAAAATCATAATTAGATTGTAATATGTATGCGCGATAATTTTGTGATGTGATTATGTTCTATTACATGTATATGTGATTGAATTGTTACCTTTTACATTTGAATGCAAGTTAAGTGAGAATTATATGCTCTTAATGATTACTTGGTATACCATTATGAATGAACACTTGAATATGGAACTTAAAGGATGTTGTGACCGGTTGTCAAACACTTACAAATCACTTGGAAAAAGGACCAATATTTCCTATTGGCACATATTATTGATCAAATGATTCACTTGTTATATACTGGCCAACGAAATTAAATATCATTTGAATCACAAGAATTCCTAGGACTAGTGTTGCTTTAGGTCACGATAAAAATCAATCTAGTGTACTTACACTTGCATAGACAATTTTTATGCTTGTAATGTATCATGATGATATTTGATTATTGGTTATGCCATAAAAATCTGATTATTATTTTTATTCACTGAGTTGTGACTCACCAAATCATAATTATATTTTTCAGATACTGAAGCATAGGGATTGGACACTTTGGTGCTTAAAGTTTTGCATAGAGATACATGGACCATAGGTCATCGGCTGAATTCCAACTCTCTCTCTCTCTCTCTCTCTCTCTCCTTGTGTCATGTACATATATCTAGATAGGAACTTGTTTATGGTCACTAGCTTTTATCATTAGTTAACATATATATACATCAAATACATGTTGGATTGTATGTGTATGATGAATAAACTTTTATGTGTATGTACTTTCAGACATGAATGTCATGATTTGTAAATGAAAATGGTCGTTATAATTTTTGGTATCAAAGCAGGGATGGGTTCCATAGGGACATACATGACATAACTTTTGCACTATTTTGCATTATCATATGACAGTCTTATATGTCTATAGGGCATTAGTAGAAGGTAGTCATGGTAGTACCCATGGCTCACCAAAGAGAGAGGAACCAGTCGATTTGCATTCCATATAAACATCATGCTAACCATTAAGAGATCAACCTATTGACAGAGTTAAATCTCCTACACATTCTCATGCATAATACATATCTCATGGTCAACCACAACATAGAATTGGTGAACCAATAGTAAAGGCCCATAAATTCAAAGAGAAAGAAGGCATGACAAATTAAGAAAACAGGGTGCAGTTAACTTTAGTGGTGCCATAAATCCATTAGTGGTAGAGACATGGCTAAAAAGAACACAGAGAATTTTGAATTTGATGAAATGTACATCAGAAGAAAAGTTTGATTATGCGGTGTCACAATTACAGAGGGATGCATATGATTAGTGGGAAACCATTCTAGTGAGTGATATTCAGCCACCAGTACTTACATGAGATGACTTTCTTCATGAGTTCAATAACAATAACATGCCAAAAATGTATAAAGATGATAAAAGAAGGGAGTTTTTGAACCTAAAGTAGGGGGAGATGACTATAGCCGAGTATGTGGTAAAATTAATCAATTATCTCATTATGCATCCTTCATGGTGGCCACTAACAAAGAAAAATGTCAAAAGTTTAAAGAGGGATTGAGATATACGATCAGAACTAAGATCACAGCTGCAGATCTTGAATGTTATACCAAGCTAAAAGCTACTGCAATCAGGGTGAAAAGATCAGAAAAAAAAAATGATAGAGCAAGTAAAAAGAGGGCTTATTGAGTTTATGAGGGATTTTAAAGAAAGAAAGGTAAATGTAGAGATTATATGCCATTATAGTCTAGTGCTAGGGGTGGTTACTCTAACTATAGAGGCAAAGGATTAGGAGTTTCATCGTATATAGGTAGAGGTCAAAGTAAAATTATGTAACAACAACCCTCTTATGTGCGTTGTGGCAGGCAACATATGGGTAAATGTAAAAAATTGTCTGATGGGTGCTATTTTTGTGGGTCTCTTTATCATATGCTTTGAGATTATCCTAAAAGATCCAGAATGTCAAAGAGAGGTAGTGGCAGAGGGAGAGTTACATCAGAGTCCATAGTTGAAGTTTCAAAGGCAAATGGAGTTGAAGTATCATTTGACAGGGGCAGGGGCAAAGGCAGAGGTAGAACAACAATAATTAGCCAAGGTATAAGCAGATCAGAAGGTCAAAGTTCTAGACCCTTGACACAGGCCAGAGTATTTTCCATGACTAAGCAAGAAGCTATTATTGCTCTAGAAGTAATCACTGGTGAACTTTTTCTCCATGATTTAGAAGTTGATGCATTAATTGATCCTGGCTCTGCACATTCATTCATTTCATTGAACATGACATCACAATTATGTAGTAAGCATCAACCTTTAGGTTTTAATATATATATTGGTACTCCTTTAAGAGATGTAATGATTGTGGGTAACATATGTCATGATTGTGTGATTCACATTGATGACATTGAGTTGAATGATGATCTAGTGTTGTTGCCACTATGTGAATTTAATGTGATACCAGGTATAGACTGGTTATCCAAATATCATACAATAGTGAATTTTTTTTTTACTAAGGAAGTTATTCTAAAATCTCCAAATCATACAAAGGATGTGTTTCAAAGGGAAAAACAAATTATACCTGCATGTTTAGTTTATGCTATCAAGGCTTTCCACATGATTAAAAGTGGTTGTGAGGTTTATTTGGCACATATGGTAGACATAAGGTTCACAAATGAATTACTTGAGAATATTTTAGTGGTACATGAGTTTCCAGATGTTTTCCCAATAGACTTACTTGGTTTGCCACCTGATAGGGAGATATAATTCATAATTGAGTTAGTCTAGGAACTACACTGATATCCATTCCATCTTATAGGATGACTCCAGCTAAGTTGAGAGAATTAAAGATCGAATTGCTGGAACTACTTGAAAAGGGATTCATCAGACCGAGTGTGTCACCTTAGGGTGCTCTATTATTATTTGTTAAAAAGAAAGATGGGATAATGAGGTTGTGTATTGATTACCAATAGTTAATCAAGTTACTATGAAGAACAGGTATCCTTTACTAAGGATAGATCATCTTTTGGCCAGTTATAAGGATCACAGATGTTTTCTAAAATTAACCTAAAATTAGGATATTATTAGCTCAAAATTTCAAACTCAGATGCATCGAAGATAGCTTTTTGAACTAGGTATAGGCGTTATAAATTTTTAATGATGCCATTTGATTTGACTAATGCACCAGCTGCATTTATGGCTCTTATGAACAAAGTGTTCCAGCCTTAGAAAAATTTGTAATTGTGTTCATTGATGACATATTGGTGTATTCAAGGAGCAAAGAGGAACATGAACAACATTTAAGGATTATGTTGCAAATTTTGAGAGAATAATGGCTATTTGCTAAATTAAATAATTGCAAGTTCTAGATTGACCATGTGGTATTTTTAGGACATATAGTTTCTGAAAAGGGCATAGAGGCAGATCCAAACAAAATTGAAGCAATAGTAAAATGGGAAACCCCAAGGAATGTTACAGAAGTTTGAAGTTTCTTAGGACTAGGTTGAGTATTATCATCGATTTGTTTAGGGGTTTTCACTTAAGCTTCTCCTTTGACTAAGTTACTTTGGAAAAATGCAACATTTTAGTGGTAGAAAGCATGTCAGAAGAGTTTTGATAAATTTAAAGATAGATTTACATATGCTCTAGTGTTAGCCAATCCTACCGGTAATGAAGGATTTGTAGTATATAGTGATGCCTCTCATCAAGGTTTGGAATGTGTTTTCACACAGCATGGTAAGGTAATTGCATATGCATCTAGACAACTGAAGGCTTATGAATTATCTTACCCAATAAATGACCTAGAACTTGTTATTGTTGTGTTTGCTTTGAAAATATGGAGAAATTACTTATATGGATAAACTTTTTAGATATTTATAGATCACAAGAGCTTGAAGTATTTGATGAAGAATTAAACATGAGATAAAGGTGGTGGTTAGAACTGCAAAAGGATTATGATTATACCATTGAGTATCACCCATGGATGGCAAATGTGGTTGTCGATGTCTTTGAGCAAGAAATTAAGAAGCGGTATAGGTCATTTACAGGTATTTCCATTGTCTTATTTAGTACAATTATGAGCTTTGAATATGGAACCAAACATACAAATGAATGGGGTATTGATTGCTACTTTTCAAGTGAGACTAATGTTACATGATCGAATTAAAAAGCACAGGGCAAGGATCCAAAGTTACATAGAATGATTGAAATGGTAAAACATGGGAGACATGGAGATTTTGATATTCAAAATGATGCCTTGATGTTGGGTTCTCGTATTTGTGTTCCTAATATTGATAACTTGCAAAGAGAAAGCCTATATGAAGCACATAATGCTTCATATGCCATGCATCTAGGAATGATGAAAATACCCTACGATCTCATTTTTGATGGCCTACAATGAAAAAAGATGGAGCAACCTATGTTTTAACATGTTTAACTTATCAGTAGATCAAAACAGAACATCAAGTACCAGTTGGAAAATTGAAACCATTGACAATTCTAGTATGGAAATGGGAAAGAATAACAATGGGCTTTGTATATGGGTTATCGAGAACTTTGAAGAATAATGATGCTATATGGTTGATCATTGATAGCCTAACTAAGCCAACCCACCTTTTGACTATACGATGGGGTAGTTCACTTTGCTAAGAACTATGTGGATGAAATTATCAGATTACATGGAGTTCTAATGTCCATTGTATCAAATAAAGATCCACGATTTACATCTCGATTCTGGGTCAGTTTTCAATAGACTTTGGGTAACAAGTTAAGTTTTAGTACTGCTTTTCATCCTCAGATAGATGGGCAATTAGAAAAGACAATTCAGACACTTAAAGACATGTTTTGAGCTTATGTGATAGCGTTCAAAGGTGCATGAGATGAATATATTGCCTTGATTAAATTTGCTTATAATAATCATTATCACAGTAGTATACAAATGGCACTATATGAAGCACTATCTGAAAGAAAATGTCAAAGTCCTATCTATTAGGATGAAGAAGGGATGCGTGTTTTATAAGACCATAACTAGTGCAAGATAATGTGGACAAGGTGAAGGTAATCAAAAGTAAACTTAAAGTAGCACAAAATAATTAAAAGAGTTATGTCGACCAACATAGAAGAGAAAATAGAATATAAGGTGGCAGACAAAGTGTTCCTTCTAGTTTCACTATGGAAAAGAATAATTCGATTTGGCAAGAAGGGGAAACTGAGTCATCGATACATAGGACCATATGAGATCTTAGAAAGAATCAGTCTATTGGATTATAGGGTAGCACCACCACTCGAGATGGCTCAGATTCATAATGTATTCCATGCAAATATGCTTAAAAAATATCGTTATGATCCTACACATATACTTAGGGATCTAATAATAACAATTACAGATGATGTAAGTTACATTGAAGAACTAATGAAAATCATTGGTTATAAGACAAAACAGTTATGAAATTGAGAAATCCCTTTGGTTAAGGTGTTATGGAGAAACCACTCACAAGAAGAGGCTTCATGGGAAACCAAAGAGAACATTAAATGACAATATCCATATTTGTTTACAAGTATTAAATTTCGTGGATAAAATTCTTCATAAGAGGGGAAAAAATGTAACAACCTTATCCACATTCATTGGCATTCTAACATGAACTTATTCATTACATAAATGATTTTTAGTCCCACATGAACATATGTAATGGATAAATCACCATTTAGATATGTGAATTGGATAAGCATGATGATGACATTTGCACCATTGCATTTGGGACACTTGAACATATATGTAATACTTGTATAGTTGCATGACAAATTATCTTATGTTGTTTCCATGTTATAGCATTATAAATACTGGTGTTTTTGAGTTTATTTAAATGTACAAGGAGCATATAGAGATTAGGACATGGATGGAGGTGATGAATGAGTGCAGAAGAAGGACTAAAAGGGGAAAAGTGAACTTTCAACCAATGGAAATGAGACACTGTGATTTTGTCTTGTTATAATAGGTTTGCAAGTGGAATTTTTTATCTTTTAGAATCAAAATATAAAGGTTAAATGTGAGGCACAACAGAAAAAAGAGAGAGCTATGAAAGAAATTAAAAAAAAAAAAAGAAGAATAAGAAGAAGACGAAGAAGGAGAGGGAGAAGAGTGAGTTGCCTAGGAAGGAATCCTATGCTTTTTTGGTTCTGGAAAAATAGGTAAGTTCATTTATCTTCTTCCACCATGAAATTAATCCCCTATGACATGTTAATCATGTATGGTTAGTAAGAATTATGGAGTATTTGAGTAGAACTCATGGATGGAATTGAAATTCAGGAGAAATAAGAGCTGATTGTGTTGGTTTTGTTGTTAGAGCAGAATTTTAGACCCACGATTTCATAACCCTATAAGTGGAATTAGGGAATGTGAAAAATATGAAAGTTGTAGCTTTATACCCCATCTAAATGCATGCAAAACATTTTTGCTTCCTTTGGCACGTGTGAGGAGATATGGCTCCTTCATTAGGGCTGGTTTACAACTAACCAAAATCACCTCAATCTTTTTATTTTCTTATATTTTGATGACCTTATGTTTGGATTTAGACAAAGTTAAAAGCATAAAATTTGTAGGGTTATATCCCCTCTAAATACTTGTAAAGTAGTTTTGCTTCATTTGTTGTTTGGAAAGAAATATGGCTCATTGATTGTTACTAACCCTATACCCAGATGAAACCTCATCAGTCTTATAATTTTGTTTTCTAAGAATTTGATGGCCATAGATTAGGAATTTGGTGATGTGTTAAACTTAAAAGTTAAATATTTATGTATTATCTACATTCCTATAAAATATTTTTTCCAAATTTAGTATGGTTGTTGAGATATTTTCCCTTCATTATGACCGATTGTCAACATATTAAAAACCTGCTCACCCTCAGATTGGTGATTTATTTTTGTGACTTTATAGACTAAATTATACAATGAGTAAAGCATGAAAAATGTTCCTTCATATGTTTTTTAACTTCTGGTAGATCATTTTTATAATTGGATTCGGACACTTTGAGATATACCAAATATTATAAGACCTACTTAGACTGAGATGACATTGAAACAGGGCAAAATTCAAAAATTCACCACATTTTCTATGTTGCTTATATTGACCTAAAATTTTAATATGTTGTATAGTTATGTTTCTAGTTTATTTCAAAAAAAAAAATAATAAACAAATCATTTGGATAAGCATATCTAGACTTATTCTATAAGAGTGTAGCAAGCTCAAGCTACCATATAAGGAAAATATGCATAAACACTAGGTCCACTTGCATGGATCATGCCATAGTTGCATACCAAGCATTCATAATCATTTTGACATATATCAAATGTTAGGATCTCAACACTTTAAGGAAGCCCTAGAGTGAGAACCAAACCTACCATAAAGGTTGGTCACATCAAAAGGTGAGTAAAAACCATAATTAGATTCTAATGTGAACATGTGATAATTTTATGATGTGATTATGTTCCATTACATGTGTATGTGATTGAATGGTTACCTTTTACATATGAATACAAGTAAAGTGAGAATTATATGTTATTAATGATTACTTGGTATATCATTGTGAATGAACACTTGCATATGAAACTAATAGGATGTTCTGATCGGGTTGTCAAACACTTGCAAATCACTTAGGAAAAGGACCAATATGTCCTATTGGCATATGTTATTAATCAAATGATTAACTTTTTATATGTTGGCCAGCAAAATCAAATGTCACTTAAATCACATGAATTCCTAAAGTAGTGTTGCCTTGTAAGGTCACGATAAAAATCAATCTATTACACTTACACTTGCATAGTCAATTGTTATACTTGTAATGTAGCCTTATGATATTTGATTTTGGTTGTGCCATGAGAATCTAATTATTACTTTTATTCACTGAGTCATGACTCACCAATTCGCAATTATATTTTTCATATACTGAAGCATAGGGATTGGACATGTTGGTGCTTAAAGTTTTGCATTGAGATACATAGACCACAGGTCGTCGGCTAAATTCCAACTCTCTCTCTCTTCTTGTGTCATACATATATCTAGATAGGAACCTGCTTATGGTCACTAGCCTTGACCATTAGTTAACATATATGTACATCAAATACATGTTGGATTGTGTGTGTATGATGAACAAACCTTTATTTATATGTATTTTCATATATGAATGCCATGATTTGTAAATGAAAATGGTTGTTATAAATAATATTTAATAGCCTGTGTGGGAATGATATCCTATAGCCTATGTGGCAATGACATTCTATAGCTTATGTGGCAACATCATTTGATAAAATGTGTGTTAATAACATTTGATTCCCAATGTGGTATTAAAGATTATAAATTCTTTATTACATGCATGGATTGGTGATGAGTCATTTATATTTAAACAATTGTTATGTTGTTTTTTATTTAAGTATCCTTAATTATTTACTTACAGAGCATGAAGCTCATTCTTTTATATTTAATTTTCTTTTAGGAAAAGTAGACTAAAGATTGCATTCAATATGCATTTTGAAGTTGTTGTCTAGTAGTTTGATAGAGGTTAGGCTAGTATGCAGTCTTTTAGTGTTTTTTTCTTTTAGCCATGCATATTTTGCCAATTTGTAAAATAAGATATGTTGTGTTAACCCTTAATGATAATCATATGACATAAAATAATTTAATTGATGTTATGACACGTTAGGACTTCGTACTCTACAAATGAGTTAATACATATGCGTGAAAATGATTGTTAAATATGGATTAATAAATCAAACTACCTAATAAACTGAGTAAAGTTAAATGAATAAAAAAATTGAAACGGGATGTCATAAAAATTAAGTTATTTTCAAGTTATTATTATTATTTTGCCATGCTATTGGTCACCTCAAGTTTCAAACAACTCAAATCATTGAATTAAGGTATAAAAAGGAATTGAGGTAATTTTTGTGCTATTTTTCGAATTTAGTATTATATTTTTTAATATTAAAACTATTAGATAATTACAAAAATTAAATAAAAAATGGATAAAGATATATCTTTGATGATTCCACATAAAGAATAAGATTAAATCTTTAAATGCAATATTCATTTTTGTTTATTAAGTATAGTATTGATATCTAAATATTTATGTGTATAAAAGTGAACTTATCATTCATACATAATTAAAAAAGGCATATCAATGCTTCTTTAATGTGCATATATGTTGAATATAATTGATTTAATGTAGGTGACTACAAACTAATTCCTATCTAAGTTTCTATACATGACACATGGGGAGAGAGAGTGTGAGAAATCAGTTGATGACTTATACTCCATGTAGTTATGTACAAAGTTTTATACTTCAAAATGTCTACACTTTATGCTCCACTATCTAAAAAATAATAATGTGATTTGGAAAGTCACAACTTATACTAAATAAAAACAACAATTTGATTCTAATAGTGCAATCAAATAGTCAATTATTATTAAGATGCAATACAAGTACAAATATTAACTTATGTCAATGTCAATACAATGGTTTATTTAATTTTATCATGATCTTGCAAGCTAAACACTACTCCCATGAATTCGTATGATTTAAGTGACATTTGATTTTGCTAGCCAACATATCACATGTGATTCATATGATTTAATTTGATCCATAATATTTATCATAATATGACATATTCAGTTCATTTGCTAAGTGTTTTTGATGCATTCAACCAAAGCAAGTGAATGAGGGATCCATTTCAAATTCAAGGTCCAATTATAATAAGATGGCTAAAGAAGTTTAAATATGCACTTGGAGATTTTATGCCAAGGAAAATTACAAGTGGATTGGCCCAAGAAGACTAAGGAGTGCATGAGGCCCAATTGTATAAGAATGGAAGCTTGGACTCTTCAAGTGGAATGCTTAACTTAATTTAATGAAGCCCAATTGATAGAGAGGAAGCAAGCCTAGTTGGAGCTTTTATACAAGGAAAAATTACAAGTGGATTGGCCCAAGAAGGCAAAGGATGCTTAAGGTTCAATTGCATAAGGATGGGAGCTTAGACTCTTCAAGTGGACTGCTTAACATAACTCAATGGAGCCCAATTGATGGTAAGGAAGCAAGCCCACTACCATTTGACCAAGTAAAGGGAAATAAGGCTTAAAGTATGTAAAGCATTAAGACAAGCCCAAAAGTCAAAGATTCTTACAACATATACTTAGTTGGCCTTGTCTTCCTAATGCCATTAGGATTTCTCCTCATTGACCGAATATATAGTTTACATCAGTTAGAATTCTTTGGTTCGTTATTTATCTATGTAAGGAACCTTGAAATAAGGTGTTTTAGTTCCAAAAGTTAGCTAGGTCAATTATTGTTACCCAATAGGATTATTTCTTTTTGTCTTTATGTGCAAGTAAGATTATTTACCCAAATAACTTTAGGACTTTGTGAAATCGGACAAGACTTGTAAGGCTGAATTAAATAGTATCTTTTAGTGTTTTTGTAAATATATGTAAGGAGTATTTAAACTCCTGTTCAACCATCAATAAAGATTAGATTGTTTTTACTTAATTTTGTGAGGTTGATTCTCTTCTTGAGTTTATGAAAGGACTTGGTGAGATTGTTGAGTCAGCTTGATAATGTCATAAAACTAGTTTAGTCTAGATCCTAAATTACTTAAATAATTTAGGATTGAGATTAACACAACTTTAAATATAATAATTTAGATTGCTAAAAATAAGTTTTCTAGAGATCTAATTTAGATTTAAGGATTATTTTCTTTTTTATCTTTGAATTAAAAGCTTAGGACTTATGTTTGCATATAGGAAAGAAAGCTAATCCTTCCTCATTCGTATTAGTTTTGTGATTGTTTGTCAAGCCAATCATAACATCCTTTTAGTTCAACATGTAAATGTTAATACCCAATTGCATGGCATGTAATCATAAAGAACATATAATTCTCATTTTGAATTGCATATACATGAACATAATACAATTCAAGTATAACTTTTATTCTTCTTTAATGCAACCCAACTAAATGGCAGGTTTAAAGATCCCTCTCGGGCTTCACCAATTTATAGAGTTCCTACCATGTGTGTATAATACACACACATACACACACACACACACATAAAAGATGGTTGTTAATTCCCTAACTCATAGAATAAATTAAATTGCCTAAAGATCTATTCAAGAATTAAGTGTAATGAAACTTTGAATCCTAACTAGACCTCTAGAAAACCTATTTCTAGAAACCTAAGTTATAAAAGATTTAAAGGTTGTTAATTGAAGAACCTAAATTAACTAAAGTCAATTTAAGCCTATAATTAACTAGTTTGCAAAGTTATCAACAACCTTACCAAGTTCTTTCAATAACTTAAGAAGAGAACAAATCTTACAAGCTTACAAGCTTTAATCAAAAGAAATCAATATTATTCACTATCATCAATGACCAAATGGTAGGGGGGTTATTTATAACCTTAAATTCTTAAGCCCTAATTATCATAAAAGAAATAAAAACACTGATCATAGGCAGGTAATTAGGCTAGGGCTAAGTTGGCAACCTAAAAATAAGCTAAACATCACAATCCTAAAGAAATAAGGAAGAAAATAAAGCCATGTGATTGGCCAATAAGGAATTCAACCATAGTAGTTGAATGCCTTATAAAAACGTTTTTTACATTGCTTACAATAATAAAAGACTAAAAAAATATCCTAAGGAGATATTGAAAGATCAAATTCGACCAATAGTAGAAGAATCATTGAGAAAATAGGAAGGCAATGACAACTAAGCAAATCTTAGAAGATCTTTAACTTTGACTTGTTAACCTTATCTTTTTATCCAAACATGTCTTGATCTCTATCCATATGTGTCTTTGACACTACCCATGTTTTTTAGGAAAATTGTTGTCTTATTTTAGTTTAGGACATTATTTATGTCTTGTCTTAAGACAACCTTTATCCACTACATCTTGCAATAACGTGTTTTGTCCTAAAACATCATATTTTGGGCTTTTCTCATATTTTGTTGGGCTTAGTAGATGGATTCCATAATGGGCCTTCATGTTTTAATTAGATGTAAAATGAGCTTGATGAACATCCACTAAATGGTTTACGTGCCAACTTTTATCTTTAAGCTCTAAGCTCTAATCTTTAAGTATAATGGGCCAAATTGGCTTGATTGCATCATTCCCTCCTTATTTGAAAAAATTCAGCCTTGAATCTTAGCCTACAAGAAAGCAAAAATCAAATATAGGAACTAACAAAGATAAATCTAATGGAAACTTACCTTAAAATTTGCACGTGTTTCCACTAAGATAAAAGGCAAATCTAATGAATCTACTTAGAACAAGGTTAGAATTTGCCAAATCAAATAAAGAAATAATAAAATAATAAAAATTCAATTGAAAATTATTGAAAGAGTATCTTTTCCATCTAGTACGGAGAAATACTAAAGCATTAAACTTATTTAAACTATAACACTACATAAAGAAAATAGAAGTTTATCAAAATAGAATTTGTAATTCAAAGAAAAGCTAGGAATGCAAAAATTAAACAAAACTATAATTAAAAGAATTCAAATGTTTAAAATTGAAAGAAGCAGAAAACAAACATTTAATATAAAAAGGAAATCTATAAATGCAAAAATAAGGTTTAAAAGAATAAAATAATTATTTAGAATAAATAAAATGCCTAAATTAAAGACAAAAAAAGATTGAAAAAAATCCCTTTTAGACAAGAATTCAACTTCATTCTTCTTAATTGTTGCACCTCCATCATTAAAAGAATTAACAATAAAGTTGTTTTGAAGCATCTTCCTTGGCTCCTTCAATGAAAACAATCCTTCACACCCTTTGAAAAGAGAAACAAAAGCATTATACAAGATATCATAAAAACGATTTGTAGCAACATAAGTTTCTCTAAATAAAAACATAGTTGTGGGTCTTTAGGAAGACTAGCTCTCACTACTCTCTTTTATATAATGGCTTTTTTTGTACACACCCTCTCCTTTTGCATGCACCTTTCTTTTCTTGTATGCATCCACTCTAGCCTCTCTTTTTTCCTCTTTAAACTCATACCTCTCATGGGTTCTTTCACAAATCTCCTTTTATTGCATAATTAATTCTTTTTCTCTCATATGCACATGTTCTCTCTCTTAAAACTTTGTTATCTTCATAAATTTATTGAGGAGATAATACAACATGATTGGCATGGTAATAAACTCATATGTGTTTGTAAACCTATCATGCTTAGCTTTCTATCAAATTATCGTAGATGCCCTAATAGCCTATCACTAGTTTACATTAACACCATATCGCACAAAACCATATCATAACATTTTCCCATTGAAAAGAAAACTTTAACTTGATCAGTAACCTTCACATCACTACTATCATTTCACCATTACGAGTTATAAGCTTAAGATAATTAAGAGTAAGCAAGTTTAATTTTTTTAATAAGGTAATACTAGCAACCTTAGTATAATTACCACCATTAATAAGTAAACAACATAACTTGCCTTAGATCCTACACCTTGCTTAAAAGAAGTTTTAAATTTGGTCATCATATTCTTTAACTTAGCCACTTTAGGATCCCCATGTAAATAAAATTTTTATACTATTTAACTCATTAAGCTCATCATTATTAGCATCAATAAGTGGGGGCATCTTAAGATCACTATCCTCGTCATAATCATTATTAATGCTTTCATTAACAATTAACATATTTTTCTTGTTTGGACCCTCTAATTATATGACTCACCCTTTACATTTAAAACATTTAACAATACTAAATTTAAACTTAGGTACCTTGACTATGGGTTTCCCTCCTTCTTACCTCCTTGTGGATATTCAAAATTGAGCTTAATGTTGGGCCTTTCCAACTTGCTTCCATATGAGACGTTGGGCTTGGGAGTACTGTCTTTTAGTTACTTCTCCACCTTTAGGGCAAGCTGGTACAAGCTATTCAAATCATTGTAAGGGCATAATTCAACTTAGTTTGTAATTTATTTATTAAGTCCACTAAGAAAATGGGTTATTGTTTACTCCATAGTCTTTTCTATTTTAATACATATTAATGTCACCTTTAGCTCTTGATAATGCTCCTCCACATTTTTGGAGCCTCGCATAAGCCTTTGTAAATGGTTATATAAATCTTTATAATAATAATTAGGTATAAATATTTTCCTCGTAACACATTTCATCTCAAGCCAAGTATAAATAGGGTTCATCACCATACCTTTTTCCAGTATATTTCATTTGATCCCACTAAACTAAAGCATAATCAACAAATTAAAGAATAGTAATTTTGACTTTCGTTGCTTCACTATAGTTATGGCAATCAAAATTAAACTTTACCTTCTGTTCCTATGCTAAATATGCCTTAAGATCGCTTTTACCTTAGAAGGATGGAATTTTCATCTTATTGCTTCTTAGGTTGCTATCTTGCTTACATTGCTTTTGGGAACTATCATCCATTGATTTTCCATCATCATAATCATGAACATATCTACCACACCTTGCTTAACTCAAAGTTGTATTTGTGGTCTTATAATTATTGGTGTTTTGGCTTGGTTCCATCTTTTCCATCTTCCATATCAATTGATCCATCTTTTCTTACATAACCTTCATAAGAGGTTCCACTCTGAATCACCACTAGGACCTATCATGATTAGAAAGAACAAAAGAAAATCCTCACAAAAATCACTCCTTTACATGTTTACACTTAAAAAGATGGCAATTCACTCATGTTTCACATACTAAAGCTTTTTCCCTCTTATAATCTCACACACTATTCACACACTATTGCCTTTTACCTCTCTTAGTTATTTTCTTTATGTTCTTTTGGATCTAAACTTACTACTGCCTTTTACCTCTCTTGGTTATTTTCACAAGATTAACAAATGCATGACCAATTCACAATCTGAAGATAAAAGAAGAAGGATAGGATTTTTGTAAATTTAAATGGAATAAAATTGAAGAGATTTGATATTAAGGCCAAATCCAAATAACTTATAAACAAACCAATGTGAAATCCTTCTTTTCAAAACAATTGCAATTAGCTTCTTTTTCTTTTGCTTTTGCTTTTGCTTTTTTACTTTTGATGTCTTTTTTTAACGTTGTTCCTATTTTTTTTATCTTAAATCTAAAAAACAAACTTTGATGATAAGAAACACAAATAAATAACAAAAATAATGCAAAAAATAAGATTAGGCCTAATTGGAAAAGAATGATTCCAAATGCTAACTTTTATGGATTTTGAGTTTGGATGACCTTAAAACAAAAAACAAACACAAAATAATTAGTAAATAAGAAGGAATAAAGGAGCTATATGAAAGAAAAACAAACAAATTTGAATGGAAGGAGGAGAACTAGTTAAATATGAATTAAATAAGAAGAATAATGCAAATGCAATTTTTTGGATTTTTGTGTAATTTGATAATGTAAAACATCTTAGAACTAAATTTAAAGATGATTTAACTAACAAACAAGATGAAACAAATAGATTTGATGCAATAAACTTAAATAAATCCAAATAGAAATAGGAGGAAAAAAAGGAACCAAATTGATGAACTATACAAGGAATAAATAATAAAAGAAGAAACAAGATGAAAACATAAAGAACAATGAACACAAAGCCTACTTACTTGATAATTGAAGCTAGGCTCTGATACCAAATGATATGAAACAAGGTAGCTAATTCCCTACCTCGTATACTAAAGTAAATTCTCCAAAGATTTATTTAAGAATTGAGCATAAAGGAACCTTAAATCCTAACTAGACCTTTAGAGAACTTATTTCTAGCAACTTAAGTTATAAAGATCTAAAGGTTGTTAATTAAAGAACCTAACCTAACTAAAGCCAATTTTAGCCTAAAATTAACTAGTTTCCAAAGTTATTAAGAATCCACTTAAAAACCTTACCAAGTTCTTTCAAGAATTTAAGAAGAGAACAAATCTTATAAGCATTAAGCCAAAGAAATCAATATTATTCAACAATCATTAATGGCCAAATAGGGAAGTTGTTTATACTTGCACATGCCCATTTTATATCCAATCTAGTGAATCTTCAACAAGCCCATTTTATATTATTCAACTATGCCCAACTTTTCTCCACAAACTCCAATCTTTAAGTCTATTGGGCTAAATGGGCTTGATTACACACACACACACACACATATATGACAAATATGACAATAATGGATTAACATACTTAAAACATAATTATGGTCATGTTTCATACAAGTAAGTCTTATATTATGTTTATTTATTCTTATATAGCAGCTTAACCTTATTACACTCTCATTGTAATAACTCTAGTCATAGTAATCTAAATTACTTGATTTTTTTTATTGAAACTACACATATGAGGCTATACATAATTTATATTCAAGTTAATATATATCCTATAATGAATATGCTAAATTTTTAAAATCTTCCTATTTTTATATAAGCATAGTATGATCAAATATCACAATATTAACTATATCTCAAAACGTGTATATCCAATTGTAAAACTGATTTCCTAGTAGTTGTATAACATATAAATAAATATTTTTCATGTGTTACACTTTACCTAATTCAGCCTATAACTTTATCAAAATAAATAAACAATCTTAGACTAAATTGGCCTTAACAGGTTCAAAATTGGTCATAATTTTTTAGTAATATCTCATTACACACAACATGTATGATAAAAATTACTTTATAAACATGTGGATGAGACATTTCTTTACATATTTTGTATTTCATCTAATTTTCCTTCCAAAGTTATAAAATTTTAAGTAAGAAATTTTGTCCTAAAAATTGAACCAACATAATTCGGCTCTTATTCTCCTTTGCTTCTAACAACTTATCCTACTTAAATTTTATTTATGAATTACTTCATAGTTCTTACAAATTATGCATGTTTAACATGTCACGAATTAGTAGTTTCATATAAGAATAAGATGGGATTACTTTTCCCTTTTCCAAAATTATAAACCTTGGGATTTTGTTATAGTTAAATTTTTTCTTCTTTTTCTTCTCCTTCCTCCTTTTAGTCTTCCTTTTTCTTTCTTTCTTTGTTTGCTCTTCCTTTGTTCTATTCCACTCCTTATCCTCTATTTTTTACCCATAATGTTAAAGCATTCCCATTTTTATTACCACTCTAATAAAACAAAATGTTAGTGTCTTACTCTTATTAGTTGAAATCTTAATTTTTCTCTTTTAATCCCTTTTTCTCTTCCTTCATCATCTATATCTCCATACATATTCCCATATCCTTATACATTTAAATTAATAATATGACACATGTGTGTGTGGCATAATCATATACATAGTACATATGACAATTTGCTATGCAACTATGCAAATATTTTTTTCCATATTCAACTGCATCAAATGCAATTGTCATACATATCAAATATACATATCTCAAGTGTTCATTTATGCAGTTCATATGTTCATGTGAGATTCATAATGAATGAAGATAAGAATATTACATTTTCTTTCTTTTTTATAAAGAATTTCATCATTGAAATTCAATACTTGTAAACACATGTCGATATCATCATTTCATGTTCTCTTTAATTTCCCATGTGTGCTCTTCTTGTAAGGGATTTCTTCAAAATACCTGAATCAAAGGGTGTTGCCCCTTGGTGCTGTATAAGCTGGGTTAAATAGGGCAATGGCAAGTAATTTAAAATAAAAACTAAATGCAAAAATGAATAAAGAATCAAGACACGAGATTTATAGAGGTTCGGTACAACATGCCTACGTTCTATTATCTAATATTCCCATTAGAGCCTTCACTGTCAAGATAGCTAAAGGCACTATCAACCACCTTTATAGCAGTAGTTTTCAGGCACCACCAAACGATTACAAGTAGACTTATAGGTGCTACTAAAACCTTATCCTAAAGTAGTTTTTAGGTATTACCTTAAACCTTTCACAAAGTATGGTTTTTAAGATCTCCTAAGATCTTTTAACCATAGATTTCTTTAAAATAAAATACAACTTTAAATATGGGGACAACTCTCTCACTCAAGCAATAAAACACTTTAAAGTACTCTTACAAAGAATACTTGATCTACCTGAGAGTATTGAGATAATATCTAGAAAGCTAGTTCTTCAAACTCTATTTTGAAGATAGCACTTGCTAGCTTTAAACGTTGAACTTCTTATGATTGCTAGATCACTATTGATTCACCCTTTTGATTTGAAAATAGTTTTCACAATAGAATACTCACTAAATGGAATGATTCTCTTCATATTTCTATTAAGAATGGGTCTTTTTATAGATTGAAATAATGAAATAGTCATTAGAAAGAAAGTTTTCACTTCATATTACAGATGTAGACACTCAATACCTGTTGGGAATTCTCCATGTTTGTTGTTGAGTCATCAACCATCATTGAGTTCATGGAAATGGGTAGTTGTCAAGCAAAATACAACCTCAATAGTCATTGGTACTAATGAAACACCGATTGGGACTAGCTATAGAGAAAAGTTTGTCTCAACACTCCTCCTTTGACTTTCTTATTGGTTTATTCAACTAACTTTAATCTCAATGCCTGTTAGGCTTCAATATCAACCCTTATTGAAAAATGAACATCGCCAATTACATATTTCTAGGAAGATGTAAACTTAATGCTCTATTTTTCAAGATCTTCAATAGTACTTCAATGGTTGTTAGTGAACTTTCAATGCCTATTAAACATCCTTGATGCATGTTTGTTATTCAGTATACCTCGTTGGAGGGTCAAAAAACTTTAGGTCAATCTAGAGAGCTTTTTAAATGCTTGTTTTAAGATCTTGAGAGTTTTGCACAATTCGAGTCACTTAGTCCAACACCTGTTGCAAAAATGTAATGCCTATTGATAGATCAAGACAATGTATGTTACAAAGTTCAATATGCATAGCTCATGTGCTTGAGTTATCCAAAGCCTATTTTAATAGAGGACAACACCTATTATGAGATCCAAATAACTTTTCTCATGTTAGGGAGATATTTCAATGCTTGTTGAGTTCCTTTCAACACTCGTTGCTAAAGTCACAATGCATGTTAGATTATGGCAACTCCTATAGGACTATCAAGCTTAGTTTGTTTGATCTTTATTCTCTTAATACTTAGAGTTTCTAATCATAGCTCTTTCTCCAATAATTATGGTTTAATGAATTGATGTACCTATAAGAATTAACATAAATAACTTAGACAAAGGTTAACTTTTATATGTGTTTATGATCATCAAAACAAGACTTTAAACCTAAAGGTTCAATATTCTCCCCTTTTTAATGATGACAAACAATCTATCAGAGTCAATCTTACAAAACTAATAAGTGTACATCATATAAAGTCAATCAATCTCTAACACCCCCTTAAGCAAATCAGTATGTTCAAACTCTCCCTGTAACATAGGGTTCTCCTTTAATAATAGATCATCCTTGGCAAAATTCCCCAATATTATGGCTCTCCCTTAAGTTCATATCATATGCACCATTATATTAAGTTTACATTTCTTATTTCTACCCCTTTGTCATTATCATAAAGAATTAAAAACAACAATAACAATGGAATATTGAGCATATAAAAAGAGAATATAGGCAAAGTGTTAAATTTTCATTAGAAAAGCAATATTGTCTAATACATTAGCTATTTTTGAAAACAAAGACAAAAACCAAAAGAAATAAAATAAACTATGAATTATGAAGGGATAAGGTTTAAGAGGGAGAGGTATGAGTTTGATCTTGAAGTACTAGGGATGGTAGAGATTTTAGGAGGTGCTATGGATTCTTAGGCTTTATTGGCTCCTTAGACTCTTATTCCTTAGGCTTATTTATTGCACTTGGTTCTTTAGAAGAAAGATCTTTGGGATTTTGACTCATCTTAGGTGGGACCTCTTTCTTTTTTTCAATATTTAGAGTCCCTAATTGCATATTCAACTCTTCTGCTATCCAATCCAGTGTTTGGTTAATGTCCTTCATCTCTCTTTGAAGTTTTTGAACTTTCTAGTGTAGAGAGGTAGCAGAGGACTTAACTATTTGAACAACATTAGTAAGGGTTTCTAACTGCTCAATCACCTTATACATAAAAGGGAGTGAGAGATAGAGCTGATGTAGCAGGTGCATTGGTTCCAATTCCTTCTACCGTTGCAACCCTGCCCTGACAGCCTCTTCAAAATCCACATATTCCTCTTCCTCTTAAGGAATTTCACCTTCCTCATGTACCTTGTTAATCAATCCAGTATCAAGTCTTTATAGGATCCCCATGCTTAGTATCTTCTTCTAACAAATAAGCTTATTATGAGGCAGCTTTTTCATCACTATATTCTTTTCTTCAAGCTCTTCTTTAGTTGGGGAATTTCTTTTACAAATTTTCCAATCTTTGTGATGTAGTGAGCCATCACTAATTCATTTGCATTATGCACTTACCCATATATTCTCTGCATTAAAAGCATGGGAGTATTCACTTGTTGTTTGTTTTTCATGCACTGGAGTTAGAAGAGATTTGTTATAGTGTAATTTCCATTGGATTGGTCTCTTATATTGATGTTCTAAATGATAAACCCATGGGAAATCCTTAAGGCTTGACTCTTGATCTTAGAAGCCTTTTTGTTGTTGCTATTGTAGTTACTTCTTCCATTAGTGATGGACTTCCGGAACCGATTAACATCAACTTTGAAGGTTGGAGGAGGCTTTGTTAGACCTTTGTTAGATGCATCGAAGCACCAAGCCAAGTCATTTGGTCTTAGTGTGTACTTCTTCCCAAATAGCCTGAACTTTATTATACCTTCTTAAGCATATACTTCACAATCACTACCTAACACTTCTAAGGTTGTTAATAGCTCTATTGACATCTCCAGGTAAGAGGGTTCCTTGTGATAGAAAAATAGCTCCCTTCCAATCTTAACCATTAACTCTTCAACTTTTTTTCGCTAGCCCATGCCTTTACAGATCGTTCCACTTTAAGAATTTCCCACCTCCAAGATATCTCGTTAGTAATTTTAGAGCTAATCCTTTTTTCTTTTCACTTTTAAGATGAAATTGCTAAACCAAAGGAGGAGTTGAGGTATGAAAGTGTGCTTTATTTCAGTGGCCTTCCCTTTCCCCTTTGAATCTTAACCAATTTTGGATTTCTTTTTCTAATGTGAACCTAAGGTTAAATTTTATGTAGCTCATTTCTTTTGCTAAGCCAACATTGAAGCCAAATTCCCTTCAATTTCAGAGCTTAAGGTAAAAAAAAGTTTGAGATTTTTCATAGTAGGTTGCTTATATCTTTTTGTGGAATATGGTTTGGGTGTCATTTGATTGTGTGAATGAGTATTTAATGCAACGAAATATGCAAAAATTTATAGCAGAAATTGACATAAATGATTAGTAAGCAAAGCAAAGCAGAAAGTAAAATTATTTTAGGGTTAAAGGTGGTTTAAATTAAAGTTCACAAGCTCCCTTTTTTTAAAAAAAAAAAAAGCCATTGGGAGTGTTTAATGGCTATTGCAAGTTAGGCAATGACTATTGGACATGATCGTTAGCTTGCTCTTATAAGTGTTCTTCACACCAACAATGGTGGCTGGTTCGCAACAACTATTGGGTGTTGAAAAATGGTCATTGGAGATTCACAATGATCATAGGGACGAATAGAGTAAAAAAGAGGAACTTACAAGTAGCACAATGATTGTTGGGAGAAATGCAATAGTTGTTGGCCATTTTTTTCAAATAATAATTAGCTCAAAAACAATTTTAAAACTTAGTTGATGAATGTTATTAATCAAACTTAATGATATAATCATGAATTCAATTAACATATGGATAGTCTGATTAATATTATACACAATTAAAATCTTTAACTATTAAATCTAAAGATTTTAATGGGGATCAATTTAAGCAACAATGATAAAAAATCACATAATAATGATCATAAATAAATTGAGAATAAGAAGAATCTATTTGAAGCTAATCCAAGGTATTTCCATAATTCATGCCAAGTTTTCTTTTGATGAATTACATCCTTTCATCATAAAAAGGTTTAGTGAAAATATCTATCAATTGATGGTTAGTACCAACAAATTCCAACACAATATCTCCATTATTAGGATGATCCCTGAGAGTGATGTCTAATGTCTATATGTTTGCTCCTAAAATGTTGTATAGGATTATTGGACAAATTTATGGCATTAGTATTATCACACTTAATGGCAACTTGATAACAACCATTTTGTAATCAAGAAGTTATTGTTTCATCCATAAGATTTATGCATAATAAAGGCCAACTACCATATACTCAGCTTTAGCTATTTATAAAATCAATTGAGTTTTGCTTTTTGCTACTCCAAAACACTAAGCATTAACCAAGTAATTGACATGTGCCTTAAGTGCTCTTTCTATCTAAGGTACACCCAGCAAAATCAACATCAAAAAATGCATTCAATTCAAATGAAGAACTCTTAGATACCAAAGTCCTAAGTTGAGAGTACCAACAAGATATTTAAGTATGTGTTTCACAACATGCAAATGATACTCTTTAGGATTACATTAATATCTAGCACAAAAGTAAACACTAAACATAATATTAGGTCTAAAGGCTATGAGATAGAGTAGACTAACAGTCATACCTCTATATATTTTTTGGCCCACATTCTTACTATGTTAATCCATGCTTAGCTTGAGTTTTGTACGATTTGATATTTTTTATGACAAATCATTGATTAGTTCCTTTTTATATTTTTCATGGTTGATAAAGATTCCTTCATTTTCTTACTTGATTTGTAATCTAAGGAAGAATTTGAGTTCTCCCGTCATTACCTCAGAGAAATCTTCACATAAACAAACATTGGTAGCACTGAATATGATATCATCTACATATACTTGCACTAACAATAGGTCCTCATTCTTTTCCTTAGAAAAGAGAGTTGTGTCCATCAAACCTTTGGAGAAACCTTTGTTTACTAGAAGTTGGTCAACCTCTCATACAAAGCTCTTGAAGTTTGCTTTAAGCCATATAGGACTTTAGTGAGCATGAACACATGGTTAGGAAAGTAATGGCTTTCAAAACCAGGGGGTTGTTCAACATACACTTACTCATCAATGTACCCATTTAGAAAAGCACTTTTGACATCCATTTGATATGACTTGAAATTCATATGAGATGCAAATTTGCTAAGGTTGTCTTTAGAGTTTAGAATAAAATATTTGCAACTAAAGACTCTAAAGTATGCAGTCTTGGGCTTTCAATAGTTTCATAACTCATAGGGAGTTTTCTTTAACAAGGGTCTCACTAATACTCTATTTGAGACATAACATGAAGTGTTTACAGCTTTAGCCCAAAAGTACTTAGGAAGATTGTACTCATTCAACATTGTTCTAGCCATTTATTGAAAAGTTTTATTCTTCCTTTCTATTACACCATTTTGTTATGGTGTTCTAGGAGTTGATAAGTTATGTGAGATACAATACTCATTACAAAAGCTATGAAACTTAGCATTCTCAAACTCTCCTTTTGGTCACTTCTAATAGAAGAGATTTTTAAATCCTTTTGGTTTTGAATTCTCTTGGCGAAGGTCTTAAAAGCATCAAAACAAGAATCCTTATGATGGAGGAACAATACCTAAGTATATCTAGTATAATAATTTATTGTGACAAATGCATAATGCATGCCTCCTGAGCTCGATACTCTAATGAGTCCAAATAGATCCAAGTGAAGTAATTGCAATGGTCTAGAAGAACCCACCTTGTTTTTGGTTTTGAATGAAGATTTGATTTGTTTACCTCTTTAATATGCTTCATAAACTCCATCCTTTACAAACTTGATTTTAGGTAGACCTTCAAGCAAGCTCTTTTCTTTAGCTTATTAAGGAGTTTCGTGCTAGTATGTCCTAGCCTTCTATGCCAAATTTTACCTTCATCCATGATAGAGACTAAACATTTTGCATTATGGTTAATAAGAGAATTTAAATCAATCTCATAAATTTTATAAACTTAATAAGAGAATTTAAATCAATCTCATAAATATTATGAACTCTTCTACCAATGAACAAAATTTTATTTTCACTCATCCTTAATAAATAGCATGCTTATGGCTCAAACATAACTCTAAGGCCTGTGTCACACAACTGACTAACACTTAGAAAATTGTGCTTAAGTCTATCAACAAGCAGTACTTTATCAAGAATAGGTGAGTTATAATCCTTACCAAATTTACCTATGCTAATAAGTTTGGCTTTTTCATTGTCTCTAAAAGACACATTTCCAAGTCTTTCAATCTTCTCCAATTGTGTGAAGAACCACCTTTATCCTATTATGTGCTTGGAACGTCCACTGTTAAGATACCACTCTAGCTCTCCAACTTGGGATTTCAAGCACATCTACAAACCAATAAGAGTTATGTCTTAGGTACCCAAACCTTCTTGGGTCCTAAGGGGTTAGCTTTTGCCAACTACTCATCATGCCTTCAAAAAAGACAATGATAAGCAATGTGTCCATGTATACCATAGTAAAAATAATCACCATCAAAGTGAACTAGTTTCCTACTTCTAGGTGATGCATGCATATAACGTCTCTTAGACTTGTAACTCCTTTGAGCAGTCCGTCTAGGAGTGTTTCTCATATGAGGAATTCTCTTATGTTGTATGTGTCTATATCCATAATTATGTCAATTTCTATGTCTTTGCATACCTTGACTCTTAGGCTTGTAAGAGTGATACATGTAGGCATAATTTTCTATATGTGTATTTGATCTCAATAGTGTGTGATTATGTTGAGACTTCCCTCTTGAGCCATTATTATTGGCATTTCCCTTTTTTAAAACTTTTCGCTTCATAAAATGGTTGAAGCATTCTTCTCTTTAGCCTTAATAAAGACTGTTTAAGAGAAAGAGGGATACACTGAAATGGTGCCATTATAACCTAATCTATATTTGATGGAAGGACTTCTTTAAACCTCAAGGATGGAGTCTAACTTCTCCTTTCCTTTAGTGAACTTGTTATGGCTTTCTTTAAGCTTAAGGTTCTTAGCTATGAGAGACTCAACCTCCTTAGCTAGAGTTTTTTTTACCCTTAGCATAATATTATAAAGATTTGTTCTCATTTTTAATAGAGGAGGTATTGGACTTAAGAGTCTCAACTTTCATAGTCAATTTAGTAAGCATATAATATAGCTCTTCTTTAGAGTAGAAGTTAAAAGGATTTACCTCTTTGTCACCATCACTGTCACTACCACTACTACTGTGACTACTTGAAGATTCGTTAAGTTACTCCTCAGTTGCCATGAATTGAAGTTATTTAGCTTTTTTCTTATTTCATCCTCACTAGGTTCGGAGTCACTAGTATCATCCTAAGTGGCTTTGTACAATTCATTTCTTTTCTTAGAGGTGTGTTTTCTAGAAGGGAACTTGTTCTTCCTAATCTTAAAATAATCTTATTTATTATGCCCTTTCGCATTACATCCAAAGTATATGAGTTTACTCTTAGTTCCTTTCTTCCTTTGCCTTTTAGCCCTTTTGCTTTTTTTTGTTTGAAAGGAATTTCTTTACTTGGTTAGTGATGAGGGCAAGCTACTCATCTTCACTACTACTATCTTCATCATCACCTAAAGAAGAAAAAGTTAGTAAATAAGAAGTAGATGGAGATTCAAAATGTACATCTTTATCTTTCAAAGCCATGTTTTTTTTTTCTTAATCTTATGTTTCTAATAGGCTTTTCAAGAGTGATTTCATAAGCCAATAACTTTCCCATAAGCTCATTAATTGATAAGTCCCCTAGTTTGTTAGCTTCCTCTATAACTGCCTTTCTTGCTTCCCACTTATCTTTGGGAAGAGTTCTCAGGATTTTTGCTGCCATGTCCTCAATCAAATAAGATTTCCTTAATGTTTTGAGAGTGCCCACAATGTCTATAAATCTATTGTACAACTCAATAATAGTTTCACAATATTGGTATACAAAGGTTTCATACATACATATATGCAAATGAATCTTTTTCTTTTTTACTTCACGGGTTTCTTCATGCTGAGTTTGCAAGGTGTCCCATATTTCTTTGGTTGATGTACATATTTGCAACTTAGCATACTGAGACTTATGGATTGCATAGAAAAGAGCATACATTACTCTTATATTCTTTAAGTTTGCATTTTTTTCTTCAGTAGTCCATTCACTTTTAGGCTTTGGCATTAGAACTTCTCCCACTAGCTTTATTGGTACCTCTTTTCCTTTTTCAACAATGTCCCATAAGCAAATGGTTTCATTATAAAGAAATATCTCTATACGATTCTTCTACTACTCATAGTCATCTTTCTTAAAGAAAGGTGGCTTGTGGATGGATTATGATTCTTTATGACTTGTCATGATCTTTGCTTTGAGCAATTAAGCTTTAATGAAGAGACTAGCTCTTATATCCATTGTTATCTCTTAGTGCCCTAAAAGAAAGGGGGTTGAATAGGGCAATGGTAAGAAGTGATAATTGAAAACTAAGTGCAAAAAAGATGAAGAATCAAGACACAAGATTTATAGAGATTTAACACAACTAGCCTATGCCCTCTCCTTTAGTATTCCATTAGAGTATTCACTATCTTAATAGCTTAAAGTGTTATAAACAACCTTTACACAAGTAAGTTTTTGGGCACTTACCTAGCCTTTGCAAGTGACAGATTTTCAGGCCCTATCAACCTCTTATAAGTATATCACAAATGTTATTAACCTTAGCCAAAGTAGTTTACAAGTACTACCTTAAACCTTTCACAAGATCTAAGTTTTTAGGTTTATGAACCTAAGGTTTCCTTAAACTAAATACAATAAATAAAGGAGGAAACAATTTTTCACTCAAGCAATAAAGACACTAAAAGTACTTCTCACAAAGTATCTTTAATATGGTAAAGAATGTGAGGAGAGTTTATAACAAGTTTATCCTTCAAAATTCAATTTTGAAGATAAATTTTGCAAGCTTTGAATAATCAACATTTTTTATTCCTAAATCACTCTTTGTTCACCTTTTTTATTAAGAAAAGCTATCACAATAAAATACTCGTTCAATGGAACAATTCTTTGTGTATTTTTGTTGAGAGTGAGTCCTTTCATATCATGAACAAAGAACTAGCTATTAGCAAAAGAAGATGTCACTTCATTTTATGATTATAGATTCATTTTATAATTGTAGACTATCAATTCTTGTTAAGCAATCTCCACTACCATTGCTAATGTATCAACCATCATTGATTCACGCAAACAGGTGGTTATCAAGCAAAATACACTCTCAACGATCATTGGTTCTATCAAAATGCCCATTAGGACAAGCTATTTAAGGCTCTCCCTTTGACTTTTGCAAATGCTTAATTCACCTTTTTCTTCAATGACTGTTGAATAAAAATAATGGTCGTTACTTTTAAACTTCAATGCCTATTAGAGGAAGATCAATGCCTGTTGTTGATTCCTAGAATATATGAACTTGATGCTTTGTTTTTCAAGGTCTACACAAGTCCCTCAACAATTGTTGAAAGATTTTCAAGGCACATTGGCAGCACTAGCAACACCTATTGAGATATGAATGCCTATCGTTGAGGGGTCCAATGCTTAAAGCTCAAACTATAGCATTTATCCAATGCCTATTAGTGAACTTCTAATGCCTGTTGGATGTGCTCAACACCTATTGTGATAAAGAAAGTGCCTCCTTAGGGAGTTTTAATGTCGATTGAGATGGATTAATGCCTGTTTCGGGTTCTAGAGAATTTTGCTCAATCTAAGCCACTTTGTCTAACACCTATTGTGAAAATGTAATGCCTACTAAGGGTAAGATCAATGCTCATTGTAAGGTTTAACGTGTATAGTCATGTCAGAGCAATTGTCCATGACTATTGGGAATGTAGACAACGTCTGTTGAAAGGTCTAGAAAACTATATTTAAGTTGAAGTGTTTCTTCAACACTTGTTGGGATATCTTCAATGCCTATTGCTAGGTCCATAATGCCTATTTGAAGAAGACAACACCCGTTGGTTTGTTAAACTGAGTTTGCCTTGATCTTCACTCTCTAATACTTGGAGTTTTCAACCATGAATTTGTCTCTAATCATCACAGTCCAAAAAGTTGATGTACCTAAAAGTTCTTCCAAAAAGTTGATATACCTAAAAGTTCTAACACAAATAACTTCGATAGGAGTTAGCACTTTTATATGTTTGTGATCATCAAAACAAGACTTGGAACCTTAAGGTTCAACATTGACCTTCTTTTTTATGATGGCAAATAGTCTAATCAAAAGCAATAAGGATATATATATTAAGGATCAAATCTTAAGTCCCCCTTAAACTATTGAGGTCATTAAAGAGTTATCATGTTATCCATTAATTTCTTTTCTAAGAGATTGTTATTTGATCATCCTTGGCATGATTTAATATTTTGATCCCCCTTAAGATATACTCATATTATATGTACCATTTTATTTGTTGTTTCTCCCTTTTTTTTTTTTTTGTCATTATCAAAAATAACCAAATAATAAAAAAATATAAACCATATATTCATTGCAAGAGAAAAAAGACAATAATTTACTTTACATTACAAAAGATATGTTGTCCAATCATCAGCTATTTTTTTTTTAAAAAAAAAAGGAAATGAAATAAAATAATCATGTAGATGAATCATGAGGAAAAGTGATTTTGGAAGGAGAGGAATGGGTTTGATCTTAAGGTTCTAAGGGTGATTTTTCTTTTTCATCATTGAGATGAAATTTTTGAGCTAGAGGATAAATTGTAAGCTTAAACCTTGTTTGGAAGTGCTATCTATTTTAGTTACTTTCCCTTTGCCCTTAGATTTGTAGGTTGTCTTAGAATTCTTCTTATGCTATGATTCCAAGTTTGAAGGTTATGCACTCCTCTTCTTTGTTGAGCAATCATAGAAGCAAGATTCTCTTTAGTTTCAGAACTAGAGCTAGTGTAGGAAGGTTAAGGCTCTTCTTCTCTTTGTGGAGTCAATTTTGAGTTCCTTAAGTGATTTAAGGGATTGATGCAAGCCAAATGTAAAAAATTATAGCAAAAATTAAGAGATAGATGAAGATAAGGGAAGGTTATAGCAAAAAGTGAACAAAAAAATTAAGGTTTAAGGGGTTTAAATAGAAATTCAATAGGCCTCCCTTTTTAAAAAAATATGACTGTTGGGAATGTACAACGACTGTTATGAGTTAGGCAATAGCTAGTGGAGATGACTATTAACTTAGCCTTCCAAGTGTTATTCAGCCAACGATGGTGGCTGCTTTGCAACCGTCATTGAAATGGTGACAATAATCATTAGGGATGTGCAACGATCGTAGAGACTAACATAATCAAAATGAAAAAACTTATATGTGACATAGTGGTCATTGTGAGATACGCAATGGCCATTGGCCATGTTTCTCAAACAAAAACTTAGTCTAAATTAGATTTCTCAAAGACACAACCATTTTGAAAGCTTAGCTGATGAATGTTATTAATGAAATTCAATGAAATGAACATGAATTCAACTAATATCTGGAAAATTTAATCAATATCATACACAATTAAAATATTTAATTATTGAATCTAAAGACTTCAATAGTGATCAAATATCATCAAAAGTCACAAAGATTACAAATTAATTGTGAAGGAGATAAACCTATTTGAAGCTATTCTAAGATATTTCCATCAATCATACCTAGTTCTCATTTAATGAATTGCATCCCTTTATCAAAAAGAGGTTTTGTGAAAAATATTTACCAATTGATGGTTAGTATCGATAAATTCCAACACAATATCTCCAATACTAGCATGATCCTTAAGAAAGTGATGTCTAAAGTCTATATGCTTGCTTTTATAATGCTGAATGGGATTTTTAGACAAGTTTATAAAGGTAGTGTTATCACATTTAATAGCAACTTGCTTTATAACAACATTATAGTAAAAAAGTTGTTATTTCATCCATAGGATTTAGGCACAACATAGTCTAACTACTAGATACCCAGCTTCAATAGTTGATAAAACAACTGAGTTTTGCTTTTTGCTACTCCAAGAAATTAAACATTGACCAAGTAATTGACATGTGCCAAAAGTGCTCTTTTTATCTAAGGTACACCCAGCAAAATCAGCATTAGATAATGCATTTAACTCAAATGAAGTACTCTTAGGATACCAAAGTCCTAAGTCAGGGATACTAACAAGATACTTAAGTATGTGTTTTACAGTATGCAAGTGAGACTTTTTAGGATTAGATTGATATCTAGCACATAATCAAACACTGAACATAATATCAGGTCTAGAGGCTATGAGGTAGAGTAGACTACCAATCATATCTCTATATAACTTTTGCTCCACATTCCTATTATGCTTATCCATGCTTAGCTTGATGTTAGTGCTTATTGGAGTTTTACAAGTTTTGTTGTTGTCCATACCAAATCTTTTGATTATTTTCTTTGTATATTTGGCTTGGTTAATGAAGATTCCATCTTTTCCTTTTTTGATTTGTAATCTAAGGAAGAATTTGAGTTCCCCCATCATGCTCATTTCAAACTCACTCTTGATTACTTTAGAAAAATCAAGATTAGTGCATGCATTTGTAAAAGATGATCTAGTTGTTACCCTACTTGATGGATCACTAATGATAAGATCTCTTGGGTGGTCTTTATTGAAAATCCAATACTTGGTAAGCTGAGTTTGCTCTTCATTTAGAGTAGGAATAGGTGAATCTTCATTTCTTTCATTCCTCATGTCTTGTAGCTTATCTATGTTCTTTCCTTCTTCTCCAATATTTAGCTCACTCATGGGACTTGCAAGGTTATCAATATCTTTATCTTTTCTTGAAGAAGTGAGGTTAGATTCATCAAATGCAACATGCATAGACTCCTATATAACAAGTTTTCTTTTGTTGAAGATTTTATACCATTTGCATATAGTAGAGTATCTAAGGAAAATTCCATCATCAAATTTGGAGTCAATCTTACTAAGTATATCTTTAGTGTTCAGAGTAAAATGCTTACAACCAAAAACTTTAAAATATGCAATCTTAAGATTTCTATTATTCCATGACTCATAGGAGTTTTCTTTAACAAGGGTCTCATTAAGACTCTATTTAAGACATAGCATAAGTGTTTCCAGCTTTAGCCTAAAAATGCTTAGGAAGAATGTACTCATTCAACATGATTCTAACCATTTCTTGAAGAGTTTTATTCTTCCTTTCCATCACACCAATTTGTTATGGTGTTATAGGAGTTGAGAAATTATGTGAGATACCATAATTTCCATAAAAACTATGAAACTTAGCATTCTCAAACTCTCCCCCATGGTCATTCCTAATATAAAAGCTTTCCAAATTTTTTGATTTTGAATTCTCTTGGCAAAGGTTCTATCAAAATAAAAATCCTTACAACATCCTTATCTTATTCATTAGTATTCTCACATGAACATATTCATTGCATAAATGATTTGTAATACCATATAAACATATGCATTAGATAAATGATCATTTATATGTTAATTTGTTAAGCATGACGATGACACTTACACCATTGCATTTGGGACACTTAAACATATATGTAACGTTTGTATAGTTGCATGCCAAATTATCTTATGTTATGTGCATGTTATAGCATAATAAATAATGGTGTATTAAAGCTTATTTAAAAGTACAAGGAGCATATGGGGATTAGGAGATGGATGGAGGTGATGAAGGAGTGAAGAAGAGGGATTAAAAGAGGAAAAGTGAACTTCCAACCAATGGAAATGAGACACCGTGATTTTATCTTATTAGAATAGGTTTACAAATTGAATATTTCATCCTTTAGGAACATATTAGAGTGGATAAACATGAGAGGCAATAGAAGAAAGGGAGAGCTAAGGAAGAGAAGAAGAAGAAGAAGAAGAAGAAGAAGAAGAAGAAGAAGAAGAAGAAGAAGAAGAAGAAGAAGGAGAAAAGAAGAAGAAGAAGAAGAAGAAGAAGAAGAAGAAGAAGAAGAAGAAGAAGAGGGAGAAGAGTTAGCTACCTAGGAAGAAACCCTAAGCTTTTCTAGTTTTAGGAAAAGAGTTAAGTTAATTTATCTTCTTCCCATAGGAAATTACTCCCTCATAACATGTTAAACATGCATGATTAGGAAGAATTATGGAGTAATTTGAGGTAGAGCTCATGTATGAATGTTGTAGCTTAAGAAAAATAGAGCTGATTGTGTTGGTTTTATTATTAGAGAAGCTTGTTGAACCCATGATTTAATTACCTTAGAAGAGGAATTATGGAAAGTGTAAACCATCAAAGTTATAGCTTTATACCCCATCTAAAGGCACATAAAATAATTTTGCTTAATTTGGTGTTTATGGAGAGCTATGGCTTTTTCATTATGTTTGGTTCACAAAAAACTAAAATTTCCTCAATTTGGTAGTTTTCATATATTTTGATGACCTTATGTGTTTTTTAGACAAAGTTTAAAATATGAAACTTGTAAAGTTATATCCACTCTAAATTCTTATGAAGCATTTTTGCTTACTTTATTGTGTTGAAAGAGATATACCTCTTTTATTATGATTGACCTTGAACTTGATGAAACCTATCATCTCCTTGATCAATTTTTCAAGAATTTGATGACAATTGAATGGGAATTTAGTGATGTTCTAAACTTGAAAGTTGTATATTTATGTCTAATCTACATGCCTATAAAATATTTTTTCCAAACTTGTCATAATTGATGAGATATTGCTCCTTTATTGGAACTAATTCTCAATGTGTTGAAAACATGTTCACCCTAAGATTAACAATTTATTTAGGTGACCTTATAGACTAAATTTGACTATGTGTAAAACATGTAAAATGTTCCTATATGTGATATGTAACTGCTAGTAAATTTTTTTTGTAATTAGATTTGTACAATTTTAGATACGCCCATAACTGTAAGACCTACTCAAACTAAGATGACGTTGAAACAAGGTAGAATTCAAAAATTCGTCATATTTTCTATATATCTTATATTGATATGAAATTTTACTATGTTGTATCATTTTATGTCTAGTTTATTTCAAAAGATAATAAAGTTATTTAGAAAAGTATAATAAGAGTTATTATAGTTGGACTCTAGCAAGGTTAGCCTGCCATATAAGAAAATATACATAAACACTAAGTCCACTTGTGTGGAACATGACTATAGAGGCATACCAAGCATTCATACTCATTTTGACATAGTTAAAACCATGTATGCATCAAATGTTAAGATCTTAACACTTTAACAAAGCCTAAAAGAGAGGACCAAACCTAACATAAAGGTTGGTCGCAATAAAAGGTGAGTAAAAGCCATAATTAGATTTTAATGTGTATGTGTGACGATTTTATGATATGGTTATGTTCTATTGCATGTATGTGTGATTGGATTGTGACATTTTATATGTGAATACAACTTAAGTGAGAAGTATATGATCTTAAGGATTACTTGGCATACCATTATTAATGAATACTTGCATATGGAACTAAAAAGATGTTGTGACCGGCTTGTAAAACACTTGTAAATCAATTGGAAAAAGGGACTAATATGTCCTATTAGCATATGTTATTGATTAAATGATTCACATGTTATAGCTAGCTCGCAAAATCAAGTGTCACTTAGATGACATGGGTTCCTAGGAGTAGTGTTTGCCTTGTAAGGTCATGACAAAATCAATAAATTGCATTTGCACTTGCGTAGTCAATTCTTATACTTATAATTTATGATGATGATATTTGATTATTGGTTGTGCCATAAGAATTTGATTCTTGCTTTTATCATTAAGTCGTGACTCACCAAATCTGAATTATATTCTTTAGATACTAAAGCATAAGGTTTGAGTACTTTAGAGCATAATGTTTTACACATAGACACATGATTATATAGTGTCGCTATTATAGGGGATGCATGTGATTAGTGAGAAACCATTCCAGGGGCTGATGTCCAGCCCCAAGAGCTTATATGGGATGATTTTTGCTATGAGTTCAACAATAATTATATGCCAGAAGTGTACAAAGATGACAGTAGAAGAGAATTTCTAAATCTAAAATAAGGGGAGATGACTATAGCTGAGTATAAGGAAAAAATTAATCAATTATCTCATTATGCATCCTTCATGGTGGCTACTAACAAAAACAAATGTTAAAAATTTAAAGAAGGACTAAGATATGAGATCAAAAACAAGATCACAATTGTAGATCTTGAAATTTATATCAAGCTAAAGGTTACTGCAATCAGGGGAAAAGATTAGAAAAATAGAGATAAAGTAACGAGTAAAAAGGGGGCCTATTAAGTTTGTGGGAGATTTTAATATAAAGAAAGGTAAACATGGAGATTATATGTCATCATAATCTAGTGATAAGGGTGGTTACTCTAGCTATAGAAGCAAGGGATTAGGAGTTTTAACATATGTAAGCAGAGGTCAAAGCCAAGTTATGCAACAACGACCCTCATATGTACATTATGGTAGGCAGCGTATGGGGTGAATGTAAGAAACTGACTGATGGGTAATACTTTTATAGGTCTATTGATCATATGCTTAGAGATTATCCTAAAAGATCTAGAATGTCAAAGGGAGGCAGAGGCAAAAGCAGAGCTACATTAAATTCCACAGTTGAAGTTTCAAAAGTTACTGGAGCTGAAGTATCATTTGGCAAAGGTCGAGGTAGAACAACTATAACTGGCCAAGGTATGAACAAATCAGAAGGTTAGAGTTATAAACCCCTAACACTGGCTAGAGTATTTGTCATTGCTAGGAAAAAAGTTGTTGTTGCTCTATAAGTTATCATTGGTAAACTTTTTCTCCATGATTTAGAAGTTGATGCATTAATTGATCTTGGCTCCACACATTCATTAATTTCATCGAACATGGCATCACAATTATGTAGCAAGCATCAACCTTTATGTTTTAACCTATGTGTTAGTACTCCTTTAAGAGATGTGATGATTATGGATAAGGTACGTTGTAATTGTGTGATTCACATTGATGACATTGGGTTGAATGTTGATCTAGTACTATTGCCACTTCGCGAGCTTGATGTGATACTGGGTATGGATTAGTTGTCCAAATATCATGTAATAGCAAATTGTTTTACTAAAGAAGTTGTTCTATAATCTCCAAATCAAACAAGGTTATGTTTCAAAGGAAAGGTAAATTGTGCTTACATATCTAGTTTATGCTATTAAGGCTTTTTCACGTGATTAAAGGTGGTTGTAAGACTTATTTGGCACAAGTGGTAGACACAAGTTCACAAATGAATTACTTGAGAATATTCCAATGGTAAATAAGTTTCCATATGTGATTCCAACTGACTTACCTAGTTTGCCACCTGACTGGAAAAGAATTCACAATTGAGTTAGTCCTATGAACAACATTGATATCCATTCCACCATATAAGATGGCTCCAGTTAAGTTGAGAGAATTGAAGACCCAATTGCATGAACTATTTAAAAAGGGATTTATTAGACCTAGTGTGTCACCTTAGGGTTGGTGCTTCAGTGTTCTTTGCTAAAAAAAAGATGGGACAATAAGGTTGTGTATTGAATATAGGCAGTTGATCGGGTATTGTGAAGAACAAATATCCTTTGCCAAGGATAAATGATTTGTTTGAACAGTTATAAGGAGCATGGGTGTTTTCTAAAATTGACTTGAAATTAGAATATTATTAGCTCAAAATTTCAAACCCAAATGTACTGAAGACTACTTTTCAAGCCAACTATGGACATTATGAATTTTTAGTGATCCCATTTGGTTTGACTAATGCACTAGTTGCATTTATGGCTCTAATGAACTAAGTGTTTCAACCTTATTAAAACAAATTTGAAATTAGGTTCATTGATGACATACTGGTGTATTCAAGGAGCAAATAGAAGCATGAACAACAATTGAGGATTATGTTGCAAATTTTGAAAGAAAATAAGTTATTTGCTAAATTAAGCAAGTGCGAGTTTTCAATTGACCATGTGGTATTTTTAGGACATGTAATTTTTGAAAAGACCATAAGGTGGATCCAAAGCAATACTTAGAAGTCTGAAGTTTTTTAGGACTAACTAGGTATTTTTGTCGATATATTGAGGGGTTTTTACTTATAGCTGCTCCTTTGACTATGTTACTTCGAAAAAATATACCATTTTAGTGGTCTAAAGCATGTATGGAGAGTTTTGATGAATTAAAAGATAAATTAACATATGCTCTAGTGTTAACAATTCCTATAAGTAATGGAGGATTTGTAGTTTATAGTGATGCCTCTCATCAAGGTTTAGGATGTGTTTTATTACATCATGGTAAGGTAATTGCATATGCATCTAGATAATTGAAACCTTATGAATTATCTTGCCCAGTACATGACCTAAAACTTGTTGTCATTGTGTTTGCTTAAAAATATGGAGTCATTACTTATATGAAGAAATTTTTTAGATATTTACGAATCATAAGAGCTTGAAGTATTTGATAAGCCAAAAAGAATTAAACATGAGACATGCAGTGGTTATAACTGCTAAAAAATGTGGAACTAAACATACAAAAGTTGGGGTATTAATTGCTACTTTTCATGTGAGACAAATGTTGCATGATCAAATTAAAGAAGCACATGGCAAGGATTCAAAGTAACATAAAATGGTTAAAATGGTAAAACATGAGAGAGATGGTGATTTTCATATTCGAAATGAAGCCTTAATATTGGGTTCTCATATTTGTGTGCCTAATATTAATAACTTGCAAAGAGAAATCCTAGACGAAGGACATAATGCTCTATATGCCATGCATCTAAGAATGACCAAAATGTATAATACCCTACAATCTCATTTTTTATTACCTAAAATGAAGAAAGATGTGGTAGCCTATGTCTAAACATGTTTGAATTATCAGTAAATCAACTTAGAACATCAAGCATTAGCTAGAAAATTGAAACCACTGAAGATTTTGATATGGAAATATGAAGGAATAATCATGGACTTTGTATATAGGTTATCAAGAGCTTTGAAGAAAAGTGATGCTATATTGATGATCATTAATAGACTAACTGATTCAACTCACTTTTTGCCTATTTGATGGGGTAGTTCACTTAAACGCTTAGCTAATAAACATATGGATGAAATTGTCAGATTACATAGCATTCTAGTACCCATTGTATTAGATAGTGATCCATGATTTACGTCTCAATTTTAGGTTAGCTTCCAATAGGCTTTGGGTACCAAGTTAAGATTCAATATTGCTTTTCATCCTCAAACAGATGGGCAATCATAAAGGATAATTCAAACACTTAAAGACATGCTTCAAGCTTGTGTTATATAGTTTAAAGGTGCAAGGGATGAATATATAGCCTTGATTAAATTTGCTTATAATAATCATTATCATAATAGTATAAAGATTGCACCATATGAAGCACTATATGGAAGAAAATGTTGAAGTCCTATCTATTAAGCTGAAGAAGGGATACATGTTTTATAAGGGCCATAACTAGTGTTAGACATTATGGACAAGGCGAAGTTAATCAAGACCAAACTTGAAGCAGTACAGGATAGGAAAAAGAGCTATACAGACCAATAGATAAGAGAAATGAAATATGAGGTGGAAGACAAAGTGTTCATTCGAGTTTTACCATGGAAAGGAATAATTTTGTTTGGCAAGAAGGGGAAACTGAGTCCTCGATACATAGGGCTGCATGAAATCCTAGAAAGAATCGGTCCATTGGCTTACAGGCTAGCACTACCACCAGAGATGGCTCCAATTCATGATGTTTTCATGTAAGTATGCTTAAAAAGTATCGGTCTAATCCCATGCATATACTTAGGGATCTAACAATGACAATTGCAAATGAAGTAAATTATGTTTAAGAACTAGTGAAAATCATTAGTTGTGAGATAAAATAGTTATGAAATCGAGAAATCCCTTTAGTTAAAGTATTATTAAGGAACCACTCATAAGAAAAGGCTACATGGGAAACCAAAGAGAACATGAAATGATAATATTTACATTTGTTTATAGGTATTGAAATTTAAATATGAAATTCTTTCTAGGAGGGGAAGAAATGAAACATCCATATCCTTATTCATTAGTATTCACACATGAACATATTTCTTACATAAATGATTTACCATTCCACATGAACATATGCATTGGATAAATATCATTTATATCCAAATTTGATAAGCATGACGATGACACTTATACCATTGCATTTAGGACACTTGAACATATATGTAATGTTTGTATATTTTTATAACAAATTATCTTATGTTGTGTGCATGTTATATCATAATAAATGATGGTGTTTTAGAGGTACTTTAAAAGTATAAGGACCATATGGGGATTAGGAGAAGGATGGAGGTGATGAAGAAGTGAAGAAGAGGGATTAAAAGAGGGAAATTGAACTTCCAACCAATAGAAATAAGACACTATGATCTTGAGTCATTAGAATAGGTTTACAAATTGAATTTTTCATCCTTTAGGAGCATATTAGAGAGGATAAACATGAGGGGCATTAGAAGAAAGGAAGAAGAATAAGAATAAGAAGAGTAAGTTATCTATGAAAGAACCTTAAGTTTTTTTGGTTTTAGGAAAAGAGTTAAGCTAATTTATTTTCTTCCCACATGAAATTACACTATCATGACATGTTAAAAATGCATGATCAGGAAGAATTATGGAGTAATTTAAGGTAGAGCTCATGTATGAAGGTTGTGCTTAAGAAAAACAAAGCTGATTGTGTTGGTTTTATTATTAGAGCAGCTTGTTACACCCACGATTTCATAACCCTATAAGAGGAATTAGGAAAATGTAAACCATGAAAGTTATAGCTTTATATCCCATCAAAAATCATGTAAAATAGTTTTTCTTAATTTGGTGTTTATGAAGAGTTATGGCTCCTTCATTAGGTTTGGTTCACAACCAATCAAAATTTCCTCAGTCTGGCAGTTTTTAGATATTTTGATGACTTTATATGTTAATTTAGACAAAGTGCAAAATATGAAATTTGTAGGGCTATATCTCCTACAAATTCTTGTGAAGCAACCTTACTTACTTTATTATGTGGAAAGAGATATACCTTTTTTATTATGTGACCCTTAACTTGATGAAACCTATTTCATCTCTTAGTTTTGTTTTTCAAGAATTTGATGGCCATAGAATAGGAATTTGATGATGCTCCAAACTTGAAAGTTGTATATTTGTGTCTAATATACATGTTTGTAAAATATTTTTGATAAATATATCATGGTTGATGAGATATTGCTCCTTTATTATGACTAATTCTTAATGTGTTGAAAACCTGCTCACCCTAAGATTGACTATTTATTTTGGTGACCTTATAGAATGAATGTGACAATGTGTAAAACATGTGAAAATATTCCTATATGTGATATATATTTGCTAGTAAATCATTTTTATAATTGGATTTGTACAATTTTATATATACCCATAATTATAAGACCTACTCAGACTAAGATGACATTGAAACAGGGTAGAATTCAAAAATTCACCACATTTTCTATATGTCTTATATTGATCTAAAATTTTACTATGTTGTATCATTATATGTCTAGTTTATTTGAAAAAAGTAGTAATGTCATTTGGTCAAGTATAGTAAGAGTTATTATTATTAGACTATAGCAAGGTCAGACTACCATATAAGAAAAATATGCATAAACACTAGATCCACTAGCATGAAACATGGCCATAGTTGCATACCAAGCATTCATACTCATTTTAACATACTTATAACCATGTATGTATCAAATTTTAAGATCCCAACACTTTGTAGAAGCCTAAGAGAGAGGACTAAACCTATCAAAAAGGTTTGTCATATCAAAAGGTGAGTAAAAGCCATAATTTGATTCTAATGTTTATGTGTGATAATTTTATGATATGGCTATGTTTTATTACATGTATATGTGATTGAATTATGAAATTTTTCATGTGAATACAAGTCAAGTGAGAAGTATATGATCTTAATAATTATTTGGCATAACATTGTGAATGAACACTTACGTATGGAACTAAAAGGATATTATGACCGGCTTGTCAAACACTTGCAAATCTCTTGGAAAAAGGGATCAATATGTCTTATTGGCACATGTTACTGATCAAATGATTCACTTGTTATATGCTAGCAAGCAAAATCAAATGTCACTTTCTACATGATTTGCAAGGTCACGATAAAATCAATCTATTACATTTGCACTTGCATAGTCGATTCTTATACTTTTAATGTATCTTGATGATATTTGAATGTTGGTTATGTCATAAGAATCTAATTATTATTTTTATTCATTGAATTGCAACTCACCAAATCATAATTATGCTTTTCAGATACTAAAGCATAAGGTTTGAGTACTTTGGAGCATAAATTTATGCACATAAACATATAGAGCACATGTTATCGGCTGAATTCTAGCTTTCTCTCTCCTTGTGTCATGTACCTACATAGGAATCAGTTTGTGGTCACTAGCCTCAAACATCAGTTAACATATATGTACATTAAATACATGTTGGATTATGCATATATGGTAAATCAACCTTTATGCATATGTATTTTTGGACATGAATGCCATGATTAGTAAATGAAAATAGTTGTTACAATCCTTGTGAGGGAGGAACAATACCCAAGTATATCTAGAGTAATCATTTACTATGACAAATGCATAAGTATATCTAGAGTAATCATTTACTATGACAAATGCATAATGTCTCCCACCCAAGCTAAATATTCTAGTAGGGCTAAACAAATCAATATGAAGTAATTGCAATGGTCTAGAAGAACTTACATTGTTACTGGCTTTAAATGAGGATTTAATTTGTTTACCTATTTGACATGCTTCACAGCCTCCTTCCTTTCCTAACTTGTTTTTAGGTAGACCTTTGACTAAGTTTTTTCTCTTTAGCTTATTGAGGAGTTCCATGCTTGCATGTCTTACCCTTCTATGCCAAGTTTTACCTTCATCCACTATGGAGACTAAACACTCTTCATCATGGTTAAAAAGAGAATTTAAATCAATCACATAAATATTATGAACTATTTTATTAACAAACAAAATTTTGTTGACATACATCCTTGATACATAGCATACTTGTGGCTCAAACATAACACGGAGACCTTTGTCACACAATTAACTTACACTTAGCAAGTTATGCTAAAGTCCATCAGTAAGCAATATTTTATCAAAGATAGGTGAGTCATCATCCTTACCAATTTTACCTATGCTAATAATTTTGGCTTTGCCATTGTCTCCAAAAGATATATTTCCAAGAGCTACAACCTTTCTCAATTGTGTGAAGAACTTCCTTTCTGTTATCATGTGTATTGGACATCCACTATCAAGATACCACTCTTGCTCTCTAATTTAGGATTTCAAGCACATCTACAAATCAAAGAAGATTATGTCTTAGGTGCCCAAACCTTTTTGGGTCTTAAGGAGTTTGCTCTAGCCAACTGCTCATCATGCCTTTTAGATTGGCAATTATAGGTAATGTGGCCATATATACCATAATAAAAATAATTACTATCAAAGTGAGTTGATATCCTACCTCTAAGTGATACATGCACATAGTGTCTTTCTTATAGCTTCCTTGAGCAATGTGTCTAGGACTATTTCTCATGTGAAGAATTCTCTTGTGTTGTGTGTCTATACCCATAATTATGCCAATTTTTGTGACTTTACACAACTTGCCTCTTAGGCTTGTATGAGTGATACATGTGGGCATAATTTGATTTATGGGGAGTATTACTCAATTATATGTGTGATTGTGCTAAGACTTTCCTCTTTAGCCATTATTAGTGGCATTTCCCTTTTTGGAAACTTTTTACTTCATAACATAGTGAGAAACATTAATCTTTTTAGCCTTAATAAAGGTCATTTGAGAAGAGAAGGGAGACATTGAATTTGTGGCATTATAACCTAATCTATATTTGATAAATGGACTCCTTTGATCCACTATGATAGAGTCTAACTTCTTCTTTCCTTTAGTTTAAGGTTCTCAACTATGAGAGCCTCAACCACTTTAGTAAGAGTTTCTTGACTTTTAGCACTTTCTTTCAAGGATTTATTCTCTTTTTAAAGAAAAGAGGTATTAGACTTGAGAGTCTCAATGCTCATAATGAGTTTAGTGATTATAGAGTATAACTTATCTCTAGAGTAGGGGTCAAAAGGATTTACCTCTTTATCACCATCATTAATGTTGTTACTATTAGAAGTATGTTCACTTAAGGATTCATTTAACTGCTCCTCGATTGCCATAAGACAAAGGCTAGCTAGCTTCTTTCTTATTTCATCTTCATCAGGTTTGGAATCACTAGCGTCATCTCATATGGCTTTGTACATTTCCTTTCCTTTCTTGGAGGTGTAATTTCTGAAAGGGAGCTTGCTTTTCTTGATCTTAGACCAGTCTAATTTTATATACCTTTTCTCATTGCATCTATAGCAGGTGAGTTGACTCTTGGTTCCTTTTTTTCTTATAGTTTCTTGCCTTTCCACTCCTTTTGTTTGAAAGAAACTTCTTTACTTGGTTGATGATGAAGGTAAGATGATAATTTGCACTACTATCTTCGTCATCATTAGAAGAAGAAGAAGTTAGTAACTAATAAGTAAAAGGAGTTTTAAAGTGAACCACTTAGGCTTTCAATGCCAAGTCTTTATTTTTCATCCTTGTGTTTTTAGTAGGCTTTTCGAGAGTGATCTCATAAGCCAATAGATTTTTCATAAGCTTATTAAGTGACAAGACTTCTAGTTTGTTGGCTTTTTCTATAGTTAGCATCTTAGCTTTCCACTTATCTTTGGGAAGTATTCTTAGAATTTTTGCTATCATGTCCTCATTTGTATATGCCTTCCTTAAAGTCTTGATAGTCCCATAATTTCTATAAATCTATTAAACATCTCAATGATAATTTCATCAGGTTGGTATATAAATGTTTCATACATGTATGTGTGCATTAATATCTTTTTTTTTCTTTACTTCACGAGTTCCTTCATGCTGGATTTGTAATGTGTCCCATATTTATTTGGTTGAAGTACACATTTGTAACTTTGGATTACACAGAAGAGAACATGCATTGTTCTTCTAATATTTAGGTTTGCCTTCTTTTTTTCAACAGTCCACTCACTTTTTGGCTTAGGTACATGAACATCTCCAACTAGCTTTGTTGGAACTTCTCTTCCTTCCTCAACAATGCCCCATAGGAATGGTTTTACTATCAAAGAAGATCTAACTATCAAAAAAGATCTTCATACGATCCTTCCTATAACCATAGTTATCTCCCATGAAAAATGTTAGCTTGTGGATGGATTATGATTCTTCATAATTTGTCATGATTTTTTGCTTTGTGCGCTTAAGGTTTAATGAAGAGATTTGCTCTGATACCAATTGTTATACCTTGGTGCTCTAATGGGAGGTTGAATAAGGCAATGGTAAGAATTGATAATTTAAAACTAATTGTGAAAAATATGAAGAATCAAGGCACAAGATTTATAGAGGTTCAACACAACTAGTCTACATCCTCTCCTCTAGTATTCCACTAAAGCCTTTACTATCTTCATAGCTTAAGGTGATGTCAACAACCTTCACAAGCAATAGATTTCCAGGCTCTATCAATGTCTTACAAGTAAATCACAAATGCTATTAGTCTTAGCCCAAAGTGGTTTCTAGGTACTACCTTAAGCCTTTCATAAGATTTAGTTTTTCAGGTTTCTCAAGCTAAAGTTTCCTCAAACTAAATACAATAAATAAAGAAGGAGGAAACACTTTTTCACTCAAGCAATAAAAATACTAAAAGTATTTCTTACAAAGTATGTTAAATATGGTTAAGAATGCGAAGAGAGTTTCTAAAAAACTTATCATTTAAACTCTGTTTTGAAGATAACTTTTCCAAGCTTTGAATAATAAACTTCTTTTCACTCTTTGTTCGCCTTTTTTAATTAAGAAAAGCTTTCATAATAGAATACTCACTTAATGGAACAGTTTTGTATGTATTTACGTTCAAAGTGGGTCCTTTTATATCATGAACAAAGAACTAGCCGTTCGAAAAAGAAGATATCACTTCACTTTATAGCTATAGATTATCAAAGCCCATTGAGCAATCTCCCCGCTCGTTGCTAATGAAATAACCATCATTTATATTACGTAAATTGGAGTTTGTCAAGCAAAATACACTCTTAATGGTCATTGGCCCTATCTAAATGCCCATTAGGACTAGTTGTTAAAGAGAACTTAACTTAAGCTCCTCTTTTGTCTTTTACAAAGGCTTATTTCACTTTTTCTTATATGACTGTTGAATAAAAACAATGGTCATTAATTTTAAACTTCAATGCCCATTGGAGGAGGATCAATGTAGTTATTGATTCCCAGAATCCATGAACTTGATGCTCTATTTTTCAAAGTCTACAAAAGTCCTTCAATAGCTGTTGAAAGATTTTCAATGCCTATTGGCAGCACTTTCAACACCTATTAAGATATGAATGTCTATTATTGGGGGGGTCCAATGCTTAAAGCTCAAATTACAGCATTTATCCAATGTATGTTGGTGAACTTCCAATGCCCATTAGATATGCTCAACACCTATTGAGATAAAGAAAGTGCCTCGTTGGGGGATCTAGAGTCTTTGGCTTAATTTAGAGAGCTTTTCAACACCTGTTGAGATGGACTAATGCTTGTTTCATGTTTTATAAAGTTTTGCTCAATCTAAGGCACTTTTTCCAATAACTATTAAGAAAATGCAACTCTTGTTTAGGGCAAGATCAATGCCTATTATGAAAAACACAATGCTTGTTGCGAAGTTCAATGTGTAATGCCATGTCAGAGCAACTGTCCAATAATTGTTGGAAATATAGACATCGTCTGTTGGAAGGTCCAAAAAGCTATACTTAAGTTAGAGTGTTTCTCCAACACCTGTTGTCATATCTTTAATGCCCGTTGCTAGGTCCATAATACCTATTAGAAGAAGACAACACTTGTTAGTTTGTTAAGCTGAGTTTGCCTTAACGTTAACTCTCTAATACTTTTCAATCGTGAATTCATCTCCAATCATCATAGTCTAAAAAGTTGATGTACCTAAAAGTTCTAACACAAATAACTTGGACAAGAGTTAGCTCTTTGACATATTTGTGATCACTAAAACAAGACTTGGAACCTTGAGGTTTAACAGGATGAACTATCATAAGTGATTCTCATACAATAGTATTAATTTAATTCTTTGACCTAAAAATCACCATGGATTCCAATATGATGAACTTTATGTTTTGATACGGTTTAACATTATCTTTAACATAATGATCATACATACTGATGTTAGATATAAAATGAATCATATAGAAAAATATGAATGATTGAGAAGGAATTTATCTCTCATATATTTATCAAAAATATATTTTTTTAGGTCCCTCTATAAGTCAGACCGAAGAGATTGTATGGACATGCAAAAATAAATTAATAAAGGTTATCAGTGTCATTTTACGCCAATCTACTTAGAGATCAATAAATTGAATTGTATAAGAATGACACGATCCATGTCTTTTGTTCAATTGAGATATAATGTGACAAAAAGATTATAATACTATTTGTAAAATAAGTTAGGTTAGATTATTGGACTTTCACATAATTGAGGTAGTCATAATGTCTTATTAAAAGCCACTTATGACTTATAGGCCAAAAATAGGTTTTGGGTCACCGCAAACATTACGTGAATCTATAAGGTTGCACACTTAGAATAGGCCTAAAAGTGAAATTGTATTTACTACTCTCTCTATTTATAATTAAGATAATTACATATATTATCTAAATTATTTTGGTATCTGTTTTGTTTTAAAAGTTAAAATAAAATAGGACATTGTCTTATCAATATCTTTTAAGATATTGAGTTGACATTAATATCTTAATCGTTAAGATATACATATATATAGAGAGGACATTCATCGTATTGGTAGTGTATAAATCCAATGATCTACACTCCAAGGTCAAGGTTGGGTGTTATCGGTGTAAACCCTCTCTCTACCTTCCATCAATCTTGCCTCTCTTACCTAAATTGGTAAGGTTTTTCACATCCCTCTTTTTTATTTAACTAAATAGCATGGACCATCAGTAGGTTTTGTATATTTAAATTTTTATTTTTTCATTGTGCTTGTTCTACAAAACCCAACACATCAACCAATTAAACACCAAACTACATATAAATAATTACAAATCATAATTATAAAAATTCAACTCCATTATCGTTGCAAATGCCAACAGAAAGATGCAATTCAATTTTCCTTAAAAAAACAATTATTACTTCAATTTACTTATGCGCACACACACACACACACAAGTAAGGGAGAGAGATGATTTATAGTGAACAGTACCCATCTTAGTTATGTTAAACTTCTTAGATTAGAGTCTAGAATGGAGTGGGTTGTAAGTTCTTATTGAATTTAAGGTAATAAAACCATTCGCATACTCTAGGCTATTGAGAAGATTTTTCATTTTCTTTTATGGATACTTCCCTGTGTAAAACCACTTCTTCTTCACAATCCAGTACCTCTAAAAGTTATGGGAAATGAATTATCAACAGTGAGAAAATCACTATTAAAGATTTCACAAAAAACATTTATGACTAGAAAATTTCCCGAGTGTAGAAAGACCAGATTTACAAAACCTCTAAACAAAACTTTTTCAAATAAGAGTTTATAATCAAATCTAAAGAAAGAGATATCCAACTATTTAAACCTTATGAAACCATAAGGCTTCTCTTCCAAAAATCTTTATAAAGCCACCCAAATAAACATTACAAATACATCCATATAAGCCTTGTCTAGATTGGTATCAAACCTCTTATTAGAAAAGGTCCAAACACTTCCATCCTAACTAGCCTTAGAGATGTTAGACATACAAAATTTCAAGACTTCCTCTTAAGCTCAGTTGAGTTGAGTCTTTGTAAAGGACTAGTCTATTTTAATTATTACATAAGCATCACCATATCCCTTAAAGATAAACATATCTTGAAGGCCATGACCTTACAAATAAAGACCCATAACTACAAAATACTAGAAGGATTTATCCCAATAACCCATATTTACAAAATCCATTATAAAGCTACGATGACAACTTTTGCTTCTAAACATAGGTTTTATTCCCATAAAGGAGAAACACTCCTATTACATACAGATCTTACGAGATCAAACTTTGTCATTCAAAAATCCACCCAATAGAAAGACATATTTTACTTGAGAAATGGATTTTAGAGGAGCTTGTGCCTTTTGAAATTCCAAAACCTATAGAGCCCAACACCAGATTGACAACCATCTCCTAATACCAAGATGGTAAAATAAAACTAATGTTTGACAAACCCTCTGTTAGCACTAGGTATTATGGTGGAAGCTCTACCTCTAGTACTATAGATATAGGAAAAGTCTCAAAACTCCTCACCCTATCTATACAGAGGATAGATTGCCTACAAACCAAGATGAGGAACAAAAAGAACCTATACTTGCACATTCTTCTCCTACTCCTTCAACCATAACACAAAATATAAATAATGAAGTTTATGTTTTGGAAAAAGAGTTTAAATTAAATAAAAAATATTTGCATGAAGATTTTTATGTTCGTTATAATGTAGATAAAAAACTATGTTTTTCAAACACTTTTTGGAAAAGAGAAAGGAGAATCAAGAAAAATATTTTGATTTTGCTCTCCAAAACCGCATTCATATCTTGTCCTTTAACTGGTTTGAGAACTATGCCTCTCAAAATGGGATTGAGTACCCTTATTCTAAAACCATCAACCTCATCACCTCTAGAAAATAATTCAATCTAAGCACCCTTCAACTAGACTAGTATCCTAAACCAATCCAAATATACATATACAAATGGAACATAAATGGCATGTCTGAGTGTATGATTCTAAATCTCTTACAACTAATGACCATGGTAACCAATGCCTGCAAAACCCAAATTGGAACACTTAATCGAGCCATAGCAGAACTCCTTTTAGCAGGTTTCTCAGGCCAGTTAAAAGGTTGGTAGGATTATCACCTTACCCTAGCACAACATTTAAAAATTCTAAACTCCATACAAACTCATGAAGATGAAACTCCTGTAATTGACCAATAGGGAAACCCCATCCAAGATGTTGTGTCAACCTTGATCCTTATATTATCCCTTCATTTCATAGGAGATCCCTCACACCTCATAGACAAATATTGAGTTACTTAGCAACCTTAGGTGTAAAAAGCTTAGTGATTTCCAAAATTACAAAACTACTTTCCTCACTAAAGTAATGATCAAAGAGGATTCTAAGCAGCCTTTTTTAGAAAGAAAAATTCCTTACTAGACTACCCACCTTATTAAGGGAGAGACTTAGGAATAACATCAGAGCCTTTTTTGGTAACCAGATACCTTATGATTAGTTAACTTATGGAGAACTAATAAACCTAACTCAGAATGAAGGCCTGAAAACTACTAAAAGTTTAAAATTACAAAAATACCTCAAATGGGAAATGAGGAAAACCAAAGAAGAACTAGGAAGTTTCTGCAAACAGTTTGAGTTTGGTCTTACAAACCCTTCTACCTCCAAGTGTCAAGTTTATTGTGATGAAAAATCTTACAATGATATTTATCCTAAAAAGACAAAATCTAAATATAGGAAATATTCCAAAACTATAGAGGAACCTCATTACAAAAAATCATCCCATAAGAAAAGCAAAAAAAAAAAACCTTATAAAAAATCTTCAAATAAGAATCCCAAAAGCTCCCTGAAAAACATAACCTATTACACTTGTGAGAGAAAAGGCCATACTTCTAAATATTACAAATTAAATAGAAAATTACACCACTGTAACTAGAAGAGGAAATCATTAATAAAATTATAGCCCTCCTTGTGGATACTTCAAATTCAGAGAATTTTGAGTCCTTTAAAGAACCCTTACAAATTAATAAATTAGTCACTTCTTCATTTACAAATTCTTCCTCTGATACCAAGCTTAAAGCAAAAACCATTAATGTACTTACCAAAGACCAAGAACTCTTCTTAAAGCTGTAATAACATAAATGATTCCTAATTACAAAAAGAATACGTTGACAAACTCCTCAAATCCTTAGAAGAAAAAGATGAACCAAAACCTTCATTATTACACTCAACAAGCACAAACACCTATGACCTCACTGCCATCCTTAACAAAGGAAGGAAAACACCCAAAACAACCCCTATGACCATCCAAAGTTTATAAACTGAGATTTAAAAAAAAACATCAAAATCAAACTCAGAAAACTCAAAGAAAAACAAAAAATGGAAGTAAAGCTCATACAAAGCCTTTTACAAACAGAATCTAATTATGATTCTGAAGAATATCACAATGAACCATACATTGAAAATCTTGAAAAAGCTCTATAAGATTTCCTTTGTCTTAAGAGAAATCACTTCCAAGAAATACCTTATTCATATTAAAATCGCCTTCTCAAATGATTTCAAATTTGATGTCATAGCCCTATTTGATACAAAAGTAGATTTGAGCTATTTCAAAGCAAGAATTGTCCCAGACAAGTTCCATTAACATACAAAAGAAAATTTATCAATAGCCAATAACTCTAAATGAAAATTATTGGCAAAGTTGATGCCTCAATCATTAATAATAATATTGTTAGAGAAACCCATTTCATTCTTGTTATAGATATGCATCATTCCATTATCCTTGGAGCACCTTTTATCCATGTGATAACACCTTACAAAGTTGGTCACAACCATATCTCTTTCAAAATAAAGAATACAAAACTTATTTTCCTTTTTATTGAAAAGCCAAAAATAAGAAACCTCAACCTTATGAGAGCTTATTTTGTTTATAATTTTTGAATCAATGTTATCATTTAGGGAAAACAAACTCAACTCTTACATCTAAAACAAGATGTCTCCTTAAAAAACATCAAAAGATAATTACAAAATAGTGAAGTTCAAAGGAAAATTTCATCCTTACAAAGCCAAATGGAAAATGAAATTTATGTTGATCTTCCAAATGCCTTTTAGGATAAAAAATAAAATCTTGTTAATCTTCCTTTATGAAGATGGATTTGATGATAGATAGATCCCAACCAAAGCCATAACTATCCAAATGAATGTATAACTAAAACAAATTTTCAAAACTAAGATACAAGAACTAGAATCAAAAGGTCTCATTTCCAAATCTAGATCACTCTGGTCTTGTACAGGTTTTTATGTCAATAAACAATCTTAGATTGAGAGAGGCACACCTAGGCTTATGATCAACTACAAACCTTTGAACAAAGCCTTAAAATGGATCAGACATCCCATCACAAGCAAAAAAAGATTTGCTCCAAAAACTACATTCTACTTTCTTATATTTCAAATTTGATATGAACTTAGGATTTTGGCAAATACAAATCCATCCAAAAGACAAATACAAAACTATTTTTATTGTTCCTTTTGGTCAATATGAAACGAATGTTATGCCATTATATCTTAGGAATGCACTTTTAGAATTCCAATGAATTATGAATGACATTTATAATTCCATTTCCTAGTTTTGTATTGTTTACAACAATGATGTGCTAATCTTTTCCAATTCCATAGAATAACACCTCAAACACATCAAAACCTTCCTCTACATTACAAGAAAAAGTGGTTTAGTTGTGTCAAAATCAAATCTCTCTTTTTTAAACAAAGATCAAATTCCTTGGCCATTGCATAGTACAAGGAACTATTACACCAATTGAGAGATCTCTTTCTTTTACCAAAAAATTCCTTGACAAAATTCTAGATAAAACCTAAGTATAGATGTTCTTGGGAGCCTAAATTATCTCTTATATTTCTATCCAAATATAAATCAATTAGCAAGACCCTTACACAATAGGCTTAAAAAAAAGCCAATCCCCTGGACAGAACAACCCACTAAGGTGGCTAAGAAAATTAAGAAAAGGGTTTTAGAAATTCCTTCTCTCCACTTAACAGATCCTTTGGCCTCTAAAATTGTAGAAACTGATGCCTCAAATTTAGGATATGGGGGAATTTTAAAGCTAATACAACATGGGGAGGAAAAAATATATAGTACACCTCAAGTAGCTAGAATGATTGTTAGAAAAAATATTCTACAATCAAAAAGAAATTCTTTCAATTGTTTTGTGCATTACAAAGCTTCAAAGTGATCTTTAAAATCAAAATTTTCTTCTTCACATTGATTGTAAATCTACAAAAGATGTTTTACAAAAAATGTACAAAATATTGCATCAAAACAAAATTTTGTTGGATGACAAGCAATCCTTTCTATTTTAAATTTAGATATTGAATTTATAAAGGAAGATACAAATTTTATACCAGATTTTCTAACCTGAGAATTTCTTCAAAATAGGCCTTAATGCCTACTCAAAAGCTCAAATCCACAAATAAAGGCAAAGCTCCAATATAAACTTTTACAAAACCTACATTAGCCCAGCCCATAAAATCTTCGATAGATATGGTCCAGGAAAATGAGCGAAATGAGGCTCAGTCCTCACAAAAAAATTACAACTACAATAATAGGTAAAATCACTAGCCCATTTTCCAAAATTACTTTTGGCCTTACAAAGCTTCTCACAGGGCTCACAGTCCCAATAAGGTAAAATTCCTAAACCCATTTTTTCAAAACCCGAGATAGGATTTTCTTCTCAAAAAACCTCATTTCAAAATCTAATTTCTACAAAAATCGAGGAAGGTCCTCTATTTAAAAAACCCTATCTGAAAAATCTTTACAAAAAGGCTTTGTAAATTCTTCTCAAATTATTTTATCATAAATTACAAAATCGAAGTATTTGTACAAGAAACATTTTCAAAACATTGAAACCATGGAAGAAAATTTTATGCATTCAAACCCTTCTATGGCTGCAAAAAATATTTTTCCAAAGGATGGTTTTACAAACCCTGGGATTTGAGCAAAACTCAATCCTATTACATGGCAATTCTTGAGATTACTAGTTCAACCAAATTTAAATACTTCCACTTTGACAAAATTCACCCTTAACTTGCTTACTCAACCTGCACCATAAAAACCATTATCCATCCTTTTGACTAAGGAAGAAACTTATCCTTCATAAAACCATTTTCAATCAACTTTCAAATGAAATTCGACCATTGTTAAACCTATTCCTATTAGGATTACTTGCAAGCATGGTTAATACCTTCCTCCGATAAGACTCAAAGGTAGCCACTCATGGTTAATTTACTTTAGTACAAAAATCAAAACCACTTGCATTCCTTACTAGTTCAACCAATGGTAAAAATATTATAGAGCGATGAAACAACTAATTTCATTTACTAATCATGACATTCATGTCCAAAAATACAAATGCATAAAGGTTTATTCATCATACATACACAATCCAATATTTATTTAATGTACATATATGTTAACTAATGTTCAAGGCTAGTGACTGTAAATTGATTCCTATATAGGTATATATACATAAAAAAGAATAGAGAGAGTAGGAATTCAGTCGACGACCTAAACTCTATTCGTCTGTATGTAAAACTTTATGCTCCAAAGCATCCAAACCTTATACTTTAGTATCTGAAAAACATAATTGCAATTTAGTGAGTCGCGACTCAATGAATAAAAACAATAATCAAATTCTTACGACATAACCAACAATCAAATATCATCAGGATACATTACAAGTATAAGAATTGACTATGCAAGTGAAAATGTAATAGATTGATTTTTTGTGACCTTATAAGGCAAACACTACTCCTAAGACTTCATGTGATTCAAGTGGCATTTGATTTTATTGACCAACACATAACAAGTGTATCATTTGATCAACAACATGTGCCAATAGGACATATTGGTCCATTTTTCCAAGTGATTTGCAAGTGTTTGACAAGTCAATCACTTTTTCCAAGTGATTTGCAAGTGTTTGACAAGTCGATCACTTTTTCTAAGTGATTTTCAAGTGTTTGACAAGCCGATCACAACATCCTTTTAATTTCATATGCAAGTGTTCATTCACAATAGTATAATAAGTAATCAGTAAGATCATATACTTCCCACTTAACTTATATTCACATGTAAAATGTCACAATTCAATCACATATACATGTAATAAAATATAACCTTACAATAAATTCATCACACATACACATTAGAATCTAATTATGGCTTTTAATCACCTTTTGAACAACCAACGTTTATGGTAGGTTTGGACCTTTGTATTGGGCTTCCTCAAAGTGTTTGGATCTTAAAATTTGATACATATATCATTATAAAATGTCAAAATGACTTTGCATGCATGGTATGCAACTATGGTCATGTTCCATGCAAATGAACATGGTATTTAAGCATATTATTCATGTATGGTAGTCCGACCTTATTGCACTCGCATAGTAATAACTTTATATATACTTATCCAAATGAGTTGATTCTTTTTTAAAATAAACTAGACATATAATGATACAATGTAGTCAAATTTTAGTTTAATATAAGACATAGAAAATGTGGTAATTTTTTAAACTCTGCCCTGTTTCAATGTCATCTCAGTATGAGTAGGTCTTACAGTCATAGGTATATCTAAAGTTGTACAAATCCAATTGCAAAAATGATTTACCAATAAATGCATATCACATATAAAAACATTTCTCATGTTTTACACATTGTCATATTCAGGCTATAAGGTCACCAAAATAAATGGTCAATCTTAGGGTGAGTAGGTTTTCAAAAATTGAGAATTAGTTAAAATTAAGGAGTAATATCTATTCAACCATGACATAGTTGGCAAAACTATTTTACAAAAATGTAGACTAGACATAAATATACAACTTTCAAGTTGTCACATCACCAAATTCCCATTTTGTGGCCATCAAATTCTTTTAAAATAAAACTAAGAGATGAAATAGGTTTCATCAGGTTCAAGGGTAGTCACAATTAAAAAGGTATATCTCTTTCCATACAATAAATCAAGCAAAACTACTTTACAGGTATTTAGAGGTTATATAACCCTATAAATTTCATATTTTTCACTTTGTCTAAATCAACACATAAGGTCATCAAAATATATGAAAATATAAAGACTGAGAAGATTTCAGTTGGTTGTGAACCAGCCCTAATGAAAGGCCCATAGCTCTTCACACACACCAAATTAAGCAAAATTGTTCTACATGCATTAAGATGGGGCATAAAGCTACAACTTTCATAGTTTACACTTTCCCATTTCTCTTCTAGGGTTATAAAATTATAGGTACAACAAGGTGCTCTAACAATAAAATTAACACAATTAGCTCTATTTTTCTTAAGCAACAAATTCCATACTTGAGCTCCACCTCAAATACTTTATAATTTTTACTAACCATGCATGTTTAACGTGTCGTGAGGGAGTAATTTCATGTGGAAAGAAGATAAATTAACTTACCTCTTCTCCCAAAACTAGAAAAGCTCAGGGTTCCTTCCTAGGCAGCTCACTTTTCTTCCTTTCTTTCTTCCTTAGCGCTCTTTTTCTTCTGTTATCCTTTATAAATCCTCTCTAATACGATCCTAAAGGATGAAAAATTCAATTTGTAAACCTATTCTAATAAGACAAAATCATGGTGTCTCATTTTCATTGGTTGGATGTTTACTTTTCCACTTTTAATCCCTCTTCTTCACTCCTTCATCACCTTTATCCATCTCCTAATCCTCATATGCTCCTTATATACTTTTATATAAGCTCTAAAGCACCATTATTTATGATGTTATAACATGTACATAACATTAGATAATTTTTCATGCAACTATACAAATATTACATATATGTTCAAGTGTCCCAAATGTAATGGTATCATGCTTATCCAATTCACATATCTAAATGATCATTTATCCAATGCATATGTTTATGTAGGTTTGCAAATCATTAATGCAATGATTATGTTCATGTGAGAATGCCAATGAATAAGGAAGGAATGTCATAAGCATTACCATAATTGTTAACTCCAAAAGTCCATGCATGCTTTAAACTCTTTAAAGGATGTTGCAAACCTTCAGAGATAAAAAAGAGATTCTTTCCATTACCACTATTTTGCTCAAAGTTTTTCCTACCTTAGGTCTATGGATGGTATTTTGATTGCAATCAATAAGATATTATGGTAGTCTTAGTCAGAAAATTTAAGTGTTGTCTTAGAATGGCTATAAAAAGATACAAGCCCCACTTCAAAACCCCAAGCCAAGGATCTAATCTTTTTGACCCAAAAATCTCATGCTCAAGCCCTCCTAGTCGTAGCACAATCACAAGACAATTATTTCTCTTTTATGAGATAGCTTTTAAAGAGTAATTCCTTCAATTCACAGGTGGCCTCTAAAATGCTGAGCTAGACTCAAAAGAACTAATGATAGACCTTGGTGATGGCAATGAGGATGATTGTTTCAATATCCTTCTACTTGTTAAGTAAAAAAAAAAAAAAGAAAAGAAAAATAAAAGGAAAAGTCTATTAAAAAAATAGAGAATTTTACAAAACTTAGGTGAAGACATCACTTCTACTTTAAAGACACTCACAACTATGCCCTTGTGACGACTTCACCTTTGTCAAAAGATCATTATGGCTAATCATATCAATTAGCCCATGTGAAGCTACAATCAATAGATTTTCCAAAGAATTACAAATATGTCAGGCTCTCTTTTTAAAAGGCGAAGCTCTTACCACTGAAGAGATAAAATTCATATTACCCAAAATCATATCAGAAGAGTGAAGATATATTTTGATAGAAAAGCTCATGTGCTGAACATTTGCTTTGTAAGCTTTCATTTCTATAATCCGCTTCTTTTACAAATCAATTTGTATCCACTTACAAATTTGTACAAAAGTTGTTTCTCCTATAAATCTATAAACTCATTTTCAAATTATCAATACAAAGGTATTATTTTTCTTTCAAACAATTTTGTACATTTTACTTTCTGCATATCATTTGGCTAGAGGGATCCTGCACCTCAAAAATTGTGTTGCTCATACTGCATTAATATTTTCATTGTTAGACACACACACACACACACACACATTGATTAAACATGATTTATGTAAACTAAAGCCATTCATTTAAGTAAAATTAATAAAAATAAATCTATAATTCTATAAAATAAAATTTTATTACTACCATCTATTATAAAGAGAATTTTAACAAATTTCATACTTTCTTAATAATAAATTAAAATAACCACTCAATTTTTAAATTCATTGTGTTAAATAATATTAAAACATGAAGTCATACATCACTATAAAAAAGAACTCAGACTCAATCAAAACAAAATCACAATGTTTACAATAAAATCAACATACTTTACCTCACATAACCCAACATTGATACTACTGAAATTAGTACTGCTCATGATGCTCAAATCAAGTCCTAAATAAAGTGAACAATAATAAATTATGTGAGAAAAGACACTTCATAATAATTTTATAAAAATTCAAATTCTTATTCCAATATATTATTATTTATTTTTGTAAGCGACTATAATCTCATACTCAAATAACAAATCAAACAACACTATAATATATTGACTTGAAATTTCTTTACAATCACGTAACTTTACTAACTTTAGACCAATTAAAATTAATAAAAAATTATAGTTACAAAAATATAGATACTTTATTCATATATGACACATATCTTTACTTATATAGAAAAAAATTATATCAACACTGTTAAGTTATTACGTGAATCATATTGTTAAGGGAAATAAATATAAAACTTTCACATTAATGATCCAACATATTTTAAATATTTTTCAAAGACCAAGACTACTATTATCAATAGTTGAATAATCAAATGAGAACAATTTGCTCTTACAAATTCAATTTTTTTAATAACATTATATTTCTTTTTTTAATATAACTCACAATAATAAATTATTGTATAAATAAATAGCAAATAGATTTTAAAAATTAAATATGACATTCTAAACAATATATAATAGGCTAAAATGAACTGTGTTAAATATATTGTTGATATTAAATTTTTACTTTAATATTGTTTAATAAATATATTATATAATAATACCATTAAAAAATTAAATAATTATATCTCAAAATTCTTAAAAAATAAAAATAATTATAATTGGGTAAAGTTCGGAATATCAACTAGTTTGATTATGTTTTTTTTATTAATAGTTTTATATCTTATTCTTGTGGATTTTTTATAAAAAAAGAAAAGAAAAGAAAAAATGGGGCAGTGTCCATGTGCGTGCGTGACAACATCAAATAAAGGATAGCCATAAGCGAGCACTACGTCGTCGGTGGAGTTTTATTATGATTTTTTTTTTTTTTATCAATACGATTTAAGTTTTGATGGAGTTGTGAAATTATAAATTTAAACCATTTGAAGTATATTTAATAGCCCAAGAATATTAATGAAAGACATTTATAATTCTGTCGAAATTAAGCTTGCTATACCATAAGAGTTTTTTTTTTTTTTTTTACATAAATACTTTTAACCTCATTTCGTAAAAATATTTTTTATTTTAGATTTTAGAATATCAATTGTAATTTATTTTTTTTAGGAAGCATATTTTGTTAGGAAAAATTGTTTATATTACGTTAAGAAATTTTTTTCATACATCCAATTAGAATTTTGAAAAAATTCAATAAGTCAAAAATTGATTGAAGTCAAACAAAAAAGCTGATTAACTGGCACGGTGATTTCAATTTCAATTTTTATTTTAATGGTATTTTATTTTTCAGTTCAATTTTTAATTATTACATTAAAAAATAGTTAACTAAACTGATCATATATTAGATATTTTATATTTTATATATAAACCTAAATATTATATGATTTTATAAAAGATAATATTAAGATATTAAATATATTTTTCTAACAAAATGTATTATTTATATATTTGGTATATATAATAGTGGCCTATTGATTTTTTGGATAATCAAATCCGTTTTTTATAACTACAATTTAATTTTCAGTTTGAAAATATTTCAAATCATAACTGACCAGTAAGTTTTTTTTTTTTTTTTAATGCTCACAACACCCCTATATCTAATTAATAGGAAAATATTACTCATAATTATCAATAAAAGTTACTATTTCATTTTTGTAAATATAAAGATTCTCATACCTAGAAGTGAGCACAATTTCATTAAAATCGATGATTAAAAAAATTCATTAGAAATTGAAATTTTGAGAATTTAAAAATTTTAGAATCAAGATCACTTTGAATTTTCAGAACAATTTGATTAGATTCTTCAGCGCTTTTGAGATTTCAGTACAAAATAGTATCAATTTCAGTATTCATTTCTTTTGGTTCTTAATCTCTAATTTCTCATACTACTAAAAATTAGATTTTTAATTTTTAATTTTTGAAAGATCAAAACACATTAATTGGATGAGTTAACTAATAAAATCAATAATTTATTTATTTATTTATTTATTTAATATTTAATATAAATACAATTAATAACTAATATAATTAATATATTTATGCCATTTCGGTTCAAAAATTTCAAGATGGTATTAATTCAATTTTATTTTAGTTTTATTTTTAATTGAGTTATCATCTAAAAATTGATGTCGCTTCAAATTAATAAAATTGATTCAATTTGATTATTAAATTTATTATGATTTAAAAATTTTTAATTTTAAGATAATTTGATTCAGTTTGAAAATCTTTATATCCTGTGTTTACTCTTATTATATTTTTTAATTTCAATTTAAATTATCTTAGTTGTTAAGATATATACTCTATAGAGAGATACTCCTGTAATTTTAATGTTATTAAAACATACAGTTTTGAGTGGTTTTTCTATGGGTCCTTTTAAATTCCATATGCGCAACAATTTGGGCTCTTTTCAAAAAAGAGAATGAGTGAAACAAAAGTATATTTGCTGTGCGTAGTGCAGGAATCAATTAACAATGCCGGCATATATAGACACAATCCAATCAGAATAACCAAAATTCTAAGTCATCACCCTTCTCCCAATTCAATAATAACAAGCAGGTCACAACGGCGTTATTGACGGTCGAGAACGACAAATGAATGAAACAGTGATTATTATCATTATTATTATTATTTCTCATTTTCAAGTCAAAGACGTAATGGCTTATATGCCATTTTTTTAGTGTGTTTCTATGAGCCGCCGACTTCGTCAATCCTCCTTTCGACAAACATCCAGAAGGAATCAAATGTTTGAACGTAGCATTTTTTTTAAAAAAAAAAAAAAAGATACATATAAATATAAATAAAAATATACTATAACATTTCTCCTAAAAAAAACTCTAAAAAAAATACATATAAAGATACTTATATGTTGATTTTATTCATTTACATTGAAACTTTGTATAGAATAAATTAAAGTAAGTTAAATAGTAAAATATAAAATGAGATTAAAGTTTTTATTGGTCCTTTAGATAGCATGACAATATAAGAAGAGAGTAAACTGAGTATTTTCAAAAATTTGAAAACTTCTTTAGAACTTCTGACTTTAATTGGAGCGGAAACTTGCACACTAAATTCTCTCTCTCGGACAAAGATTAAATAAAATGAAAAATAAAAATTAAAAGTATATGTCTTGATCATGAGGATGACAATCCAAAATAAAAAGAAAAAATTGAATAAAAAGAAAAATTACATATATTATTGGTCTTGATCGTGAGGATGATAATCCAAATAAAGAATAAATTAAGTACTTTAAAAAAATTTCTTATAATTTAGATAATACTTGGTAAAATTGAAAACTAAGTATTGAAAAATTAAATATTAAATACTTTTAGTATTAAAAATTTAAGAGTTAAATAAGTTTAGTATTAAAAATTTTAAGAGCAAAATAATAATTAAATAGATATCAAATTTTCAAAAAAAATCAAATCTAAGAAATAAATTTAAGAAAAAGATAACTATATATTGTACAATAAATTATCATATAGTTTAATTTTTAAAATATTTAAAATTTTATTATATCCTTATCAATAGAAAAGTTTGTGATAATGAATGGTGATGAATGTGGTGAGAGATATATTAATGAAATATATTAAAATAGTGAACTTTTAGTCTATTATTTAATCTATTAAATTAAAAATTTTCATTTATTAGATTAAGTGTTTTTTGAAATAAAGTGCTTAATAAAAAATATTATCAAACACACTTAAAATGGTCTGAACTTTAAAAAAAAAGATTGTTATTAAATAATCTTTAAAAAAATAAGTGTTAAATACTTTAATTTTAAAATGTTTATTATGACTATCAAACACCTCTTAATTGAAAGTTTCTTTAGTTATATTGCAGTGGAATGTGCATTTCAATCTCTCTCTCTCTCTCTCACTCACTCACACACACACATACACACACAAACTAAATTAAGAGTGTATAAAAAAAATTGTAAGCTTCAATCTCTCTCTGTCATTGTCAAGAAACGCTTATATTCACAAATTAAAGGTTTGTTACAAATCACATAAAATCCATTATATCCAAATATAAGATTATACCTTATATAAAACTTTTAAATAAATACAATGGCTTTCTTACTTTTCTAAGATCATCTAAGTTGTCTTTATATAAGCAAGAGCCAACACTAGTAGTTTGTACCTTAATAAGCTCCCAAACACCTCTTTGAAAAACTAGTCATACAAGTTTAAATAAGTCATTCACTATGTTGCATAGGCCATTTGCATAGTCATTCCTCAAGCTTCATTCAATGCTCAAGCTATTTTTTATGTTACTTAAGTTGTTCACTTATTGAGCATGCCATATAGCCATGCTAATGACCAAGCTATTCAAGTTTGTTCTCTCCTTGGATGGGCTATTCACCTAGGCCATTTACTTCACTTTAGAGTTGTTCAAACATTTTGGTTAATTTTTGTTTCAATTTTGGTTATGTTGAACAAATTTATACATAATGTGAATAGATCATTCCATTTACTTAAATAAGTCATTATTGTTGGACTAGGATGGTTAATCCTAAGTCTAGAACATCTTTTGATCTTAACAAAGGAGATTGATCATCACTAATATTTCAAATAAGTGTTGATTTTGCAGAAATGGATAAATCTCTCAAGAA
>CATIWR010087826.1:0-25886 GCA_949677035.1 Omphalea diandra | reverse complement strand
AGCTTATTTAAGAGTATAAGGAGCATTTAGGGATTGAGAGATGGATGAAGGTGCTTAAGGAGTGAAGAAGAGGGACTAAAAGAGGAAAAGTGAACTTCCAACTAATGGAAATGAAGCACCATGATTTTATATTGTTATAATAAGTTTATATCTAACAATTAGGGTCATAAATGAAGGGTAATTCATGAGGTATGGCAGAAGGGAGTGAGAGAGAGAGCTAAGGAAGAAAGAAAGAAGAAGAAGAAAAAGAATAAGAAGAAGAAGAGAGGGAGAAGAGTGAGCTGCCTAAAGTTTTATAATTATGGGATAATAGGTAAGTTAATTTATCTTCTTCTCACTTGAAATTAACCTCTCATGGCATGTTAATCATGCATGGTTAGTGAGAATAATGGAGTAATTGAGGTAGAGCTCTTGGATGGAAGTTGAATCTAAGAGAACTAGAGCTAGTTATGCTGTATTTTGCTATTAGAGCAGAATTTTGTACCCATGATTTCAGAACCCTATAAGAGGAACTAGGGAAAGTGAAAAATATGAAAGTTGTATCTTTGTATCTCATATAAATTCATATGAAACGGTTTTGCGTGATTTTGTGTGTGTAAGGAGATATGGCTCCTTCAATAGGGATGGGTCAAATCCGAACCGAGATGATATTAGTGTTCTATTTTCTTATATTTTGATGGCATTATATTCTTATTTTAGCAAAGTTCAAAACATAAAACTTGTAGCTTTATATCCCCTGTAAATTATTGTAAATCATTTTTGATCGATTTGCTTTGTGGAAAGAGATATGGCTCATTGATTGGGACTAACCCTGTACTAGGATGAAACCTCACATTTCTTTTGAATCTGTTTTCCAATAATTTGATGGCCATAGATTCAGAATTTGATGATGGTATAAACTTAAAAGTTGTATATTTATGTCTTATATACATTCTAGTGAAATATTGTTGCCAAATCTAGCACGGTTGTTGAGATATGGCCCTTCATCATGACTGGTTGTCATCATGATACAAACCTGCTTACCCTGAGATTTGGTCCTTTATTTTGGTGACTTTATACACTGAATTAGATAAAGAGTAAAACATGAAAAATGTTCCTTTATATGTTTTGTAATTGGTGGTAGATTATTATTTCAATTGGATTTGTACAATTTGAGATATGCCTAAAAGGGTAAGACCTACTCAAACTGAGATGACACTGCAATAGGGACAAATTTAAAAATACACCACATTTTCTATGTGCCAGGTATTGGCTTGAAATTTGAATATGTTATATCATTATGTGTCCAATTTATTTGAAAAAAAAGAATCAAGTAATTTGGATGAGTATGTCTCGAGTTATTGTTGTAAGAGTTTAGCAAGCTCAGGCTGCCATATAAGGAAAATATGCATAAATACTAGGTTCACTTGCATGAATCTTGTCATAGTTGCATAACAAAATGAAAATCTTACTTTATCATCATGAATTGAATTGGTGTATTGAAATAGGTCCTTGAGGCATTGAGGATAATAGTGGGAATAAGCCAGGACCATCCACGGCTAAATAAGCTTGAAGGATGAGGTAAGTAAATAGCTAATGGTACTATACGTATCATTGGTTAAATACCATGAACTTATACTTAATGAAATGAAATGTTGTTTAATGTGATGATATTGTGGAATACATAGATGAAAGATTGTTATATTCTTGATTTATTTATTTTCATAAGATGTTGATAATATTTAATAGCCTATGTGGCGATAATATTTAATAGCATGTGTGGCGATAATATTTAATAGTCTGTGTGGCGATAGTATTTAATAGTCTGTGTGGCGATAATATTTAATAGTCTGTGTGGCGATAATATTTAATAGCCTATGTGGCGATAATATTTAATAGCATGTGTGGCGATTTAATAGCCTATGTGGCGATTTAATAGCCTATGTGGCGATAATATTTAATAACCTACATGGCAGTGATATAATAGCCTATGTTGACCTACATGGCAGTGATATAATAGCCTATGTGGCAAAGGGATGACAGCCTGTGTGGCAAAGAGATGATAGCCTGTGTGGCAATGATATAATAGCCTGCATGGCAATGATATAATAGCCTGTGTGGCAAGGAGATGATAACATGTGTGGCATAGCCTATATGGCAATGATAAAACAGCCTGTGTGGCATAGCGTGTGTGGCAATGATATAATAGCTTGTGTGGCAATGATATGATAACTTGTGTGGCAAGGAGATGTAAGCCTGTGTGGCAATGATAAAACAGCTTGTGTGGCAATGATATAATAGCCTATGTGGCAATGATAAAACAACATGTGTGGCAATGATATGATAGCCTGCGTGGCAAGAAGATGATAGCCTGTGTGGCAAGAAGATGATAACCTATGTGGCAAGGAGATGATAGCCTGTGTGGCAAGGAGATGATAATCTGTGTGGCAATGATAAAATAGCCTGTGTGGTAAGGAGATGATAGCTTGTATGGTAATGATAAAATAACCTATGTGGGAATGATATAATAGCTTGAGTGGCAATGAGATGATAGCCTATATGGCATAACTTGTGTGGCAATGATAAAACAACTTGTGTGGCATAACCTGTGTGGCATAGCCTGTGTGGCAATGATATAATAGTCTGTGTGGCAATGATATAATAGCTTGTGTGGCAATAAAATATAATAGCTTATGTGGCAATAAAATGTAATAGCAAATGTGGCAATAACCTTTGACAACCTATGTGGTATTAAAGAGGAAAAACTCTTTGTTTCGTACATGGATATGATGGTGAGTTATTTATGTTTAAATGTTGTTATGTTATTTGTGCAATAACCTTTGATAGCCTATGTGGCATTTAAGAGGAAAAACTCTTTATTCCATACATGGATATGATGATGAGTTATTTATGTTAAAATATTGTTACGTTATTTGAGATTGAAGTATCGTTATGCATTTACTTACTGAGTATGCAAACTCACTCTTTTGTATGAAATCTTATTTCAAGAGGAGTAGACTAAAGATTGTATCCAGTATACTTTTCGAAGTTGTTGTCTAGCAGTGTAAGAGAGGTTGGGCCAGTATGCAGTCAATTAGTATTTTAGTTTGTTTATTTATGTATGCTTTGTTGTAAATAGTTACTAAGTGGTGAATAAGAGGCATAGTGAAAAAACAAATTTTAATCAAGTCTTTTAAATGACAATGGATAGACTTAGAGAGAAAATTAAATGATTATTAATTGGGGTGTCACATATAAGCATTAAATATGAGAATCTAATAGCTCACCTTAAGAGTCCCAATTAAGGTGAGAATTATTGGTACAATAATTAAGGAGTCATCATTGTTTCTAGGGCATCCAATAGGCTCTTATGATTAAAATTGGAAGTATCCAAAACTACTACATTGATTCATATGTTGGGCCATTAGTAGGCCCTGAACTGAGAGAATCCAATGGCATGAATACCATAAGAATAGTTGTTCAGGGGGACTATTAATAAAGTTCATCCAATTAAACCTTTCACTAATAAACACATGTCCTACGAATATATAAATCTCTACGCTTAGGTGACCTTTGAAACTAAATATGCAAATTGAGTCATCTCCAAAGACCAACAAATGACCAAAGATTGAATGATCAATTACCAGACAATTGAACAAACTCCATTCAAAAAGTTCACTAAAGGATAGAGAATAGGTAATGTTATTAGGATGATAGGTAGTACACACTACATATTTTTTTGAAAATTACAAAATAATAAGGATAAAGCCAATAAATACTATTCTCAACACCACTTGGAAGGATCTAGAAGCAACAAATGTATCAATCATTCCTACAATAGAGGTACATTTTACATTAGGGTTTTTACTGTTATATTGTTAAGCTCTAAAAACTCTTAAAAGCTCATAAGAAAATCTCTTTTATTCCTACCAATTTAAGCATCGGAGTGATTATGAGAAACAATCCCCCTTTAGCTTACGTGTGTTCATCCTTGATAAGTTGTCCATCTCTTTGAGTGATCAAAGTGTTATTAATAGTTGTTCTCATTTTTCTATAAGATTTGTTATTAAACACTAATATTCTCTTCATTCAATTTTTTTCTAATAAAATTTTACGTATCAAGGGGAAAAATGAACATATAAGAGAATAAAGAATTTTGAGAAAGTATCTTCAATTGTCTCATAAAAATAATAGACTTATTCTTATTTGTAGAGGAGGCCCAAAGCGGACACCGATTAAGACTTTTACAATTGAAGTTTTAGGCAATGCTCATACAGATAATCGTTGTCTCTCATATCAGGAGATTATCAATTCATTTTCACAAAATTCACCATTTATTCTAGAGGAAAAAAAAGACACGTTAAAAGAAGAAAAAGTAAAAAAAAAAAAAAATCCATTATCTAACAAAATACATCTCTCCATGTCGATGGATAATATAATTAAGACTTTTTTGGTCTTTAATCGATCTATTTTAGCAATATCTTTTCTTTTCCCATTTCGTGAAAGATTATTAATCTTGATCTAATAAGGCCAATATTAATCATTTTCTTGATCTCTTGTATTTTCTTCTAAGGTTATATTTGATTCATGAAAAATATTTTAACATTTAGAATGCATTATAAAAACATTAATTTTTCATTCATAAGACTAAAATAAAATTTAAAGTACATAAAGTTTATATTTATAATATTTATTATTTAACATAAAAATTTATTGAAAATAAAATTTTTTTATAGGTTCCACCTATCATCCACTATCACCACCAATCGACAATGATCGGTGAAGGATATCAATAACCAACAATGATTACTAATATTAAATATGTGCTATATATTTATTTTTTATTTGGATAAGTTTCTCAAAATAAAAAAATGATTTTATATTTTCAAAAGAAAAAGTCAGTTTTCTTAAAAGTGGCTTAGTTTTTTTATTGACATGAAAAATATTTTACATTGATTAATTTTTCTACATGCACCAAACATTAAGAAATGAAGAAAATTTTTGCAAAACAAATGGAACTTAAATTTGAATTTCTTTATCTTATTTGATATGTTTTTACTTATTTCTTAGCCTTGAAAATGCAAGGTAAAAAATGAAGGCTTGGTTTTTTACATTTCTTTCATTTTTCTTTTGCTTTTTTTGTTTGTTGGTCTAAGAATTTTAAATTTTGTCAAGAATTGTTTGTTGATGAAATTCAATGGATATATTATTCTTTTAATTTTTAGTGGCAATCAAAATTGTTGATTTGATTGCAAAAATAAAAGAAAATATTAGAGCTTTTATATTGAGAATCAAGTAGATCATATGAAAAGCTTACCTAATTATATTGTTTCTCTAATAGTTGATTCTGAAGTATTACAATATTTGTTGCAAAGGAAAAGTACAAATGCAAACACTATCACCATTGCTAGCCATAGCAAAAAGGGTTGAAACATCATTTCAGTTCATTCGATTAATCTAATTGAGGGTACCATAAATTGGGATTTGTTGGATTGTTGTAGTTTTTGTTTTTTTTTTTTTTTAAGAAAGGATGGATATATTAAGTTAAAGCAAAAGCTAAGTTTAAAAGGTTACATTAGCCAAAGGAACAAAAAAATAGTGAAAAAGTAAAACATCTAAAAACTCGAGAAAGCTAGTGAGGCCAAAACATAAGTAGCCTTATTGCAAGAACATGGGATCCATTTGATATGTGTGGTTGTGAAATGATGAATCACATTTATAATGTTTGAAGCAATCAAGCTTGAATTTATAGATCATTAGAAGGTCCCCTAATTAGGCAAACAACCAGGAGGTAGTTAGATTCAATCTCCACACTAGAAATGTTGAGCCTTTGGTAATGGTAAAGACCAAAGAGAATAGCTCTAAGTTCAGTTACTACAAATTCAACACAACTAAGTATAAGAGAGTGTGCTACACCAAGGATGCCTAAACACATGCCATAGAGTCACCATGTTACAATTGCATCTAGAGCACAAATGAGAGATAAAAATGCCTTGGTGCATTATTTTGTCTTAACTGGAATAGCATTGCGACAAAGCTACTAAAGGAAGCAATGAACTTTCAAGGGAATCCAAAGATTCCATATGGAACTCCAACAAAAAGTGGATTAGATTACTATACTTAGTCTAGATGGTGAACTGGATTTGAAACTTAGAACCACTCCTAATTGAGTAATGGACATCTTTACTATAATGCCAAATTAATTTATCTCTAGGGTTAGAATAAGACAACGATATTTTAATAACTTCAATTGCTTCTAGAGGAGAAAGAATCCTATTAATCAGATCACCATTCTAAGATAATCCATTATTCAAAAAAAAAAAAAAAGATGTTACGATTGTGTTAATATATAAAACCAAAACTTGAGATGTGATCCTAAAATATGTCAAGGACTTAAACCATGCATCTCCCTAAATTTTAATAGTCAACCCATCTCCAACAAGCCATCTTATTCCTTTTTCAATGATAGGTTTACTTGCCAAAATGTTTTGGCATAAAAGATTAGCATTTGATCGAAGTCAGGCTTGAAGTACTAAACATAAAGGAAATATCTAGCCTTCATAGTTTTTGTCAATATTGTTGAATCATGAAACAATAGCCTCCAAAATCTATTTCCCTAATAGAGCAAGATTAAAAGACTAAATATCTCAAAATCCCATGCCACCTTCCTTCTTACTAGTCATAGAGTTTATTTTATCGCAAACACCTATAAGGATCCTAAAGTAACTCATTATGTACATAGGGATAGCTTGAATGACATATTTTACCATAACCTCTTTGCTACCTCTAAAAAAACTTCTCTCCTTTTAACCTCGCAGCTTCGTTGCAATCTTAGACTCTAAAAGCCAAAAGATAGAATTCTTAGATTTGCTAATAATGGTGGGCAAACCCAAGTATTTGGCATGGTGACCTACCTATTTTCACCCCTAATATGGAAGCAATATCATTCATAAAAGCAAGTAAGATATTTATGCTTAAAGTAATTTTTGACTTTTCTAAATTTGTTTGTTGATCTGAGTGTAGCCCATAAAAATTTAAAATATCATAAATTTTAGAAGCATCAAACATAGAGGCTTTTCTAAATAGAATATTATCATTTCCAAAAAAAAGTTGAGAAGTAGGTGGAGCCTACCTGCAATTCTTTGCTTCATAAATCTCCCTGGTTATTAAGGCATTGTGAAGTGCATAAGAGAGAAATTCTATACAAATAAGGAATAAATAGGGGGAAAAGGAGTCACCCTACTTGAGTCCTCTTGAAGCTGAGAAAAAGGCTTGAGGCTAAACATTAATCAGAATATAATAGGAAATAGTATGAACATAACACATAATAAAAGAGATCTAATCCTTGGCAAAGCTAAGTTTAAGCATCATTTTTTTCAGAAAATCTCACTCTACCTAATCATAAGGCTTACTCATATCAAGGTTAACAGCAAACAATCCCTTATTAGCCTTTTTTTATTTTTCATAAAATGAAAGATCTTAAAAGCTAACAATGTATTATAAGAAATAAGGCAGCCTAGGATAAAAGCATATTGACACTCATGAATAACATCAAGCACATAGACCTTAAAGTTTAATAGCAATTACTTTTATGATGAGTTTAAAGATCACATTGCAAAGACTAGTAGGCTAAAAGTCCGTTAAATGTGTATGGTTGTTAACTTTAGGAACAAATACTATAAAAGTGGCATTTAGATTAGATGGATCTAGGTTATTATTTATAATATCAAGCACTACGAAAATAACAAAATCACCAACAATATGTCAAAAAGATTTAAAGAAAAGAGCAGGTATGTTGTCAAGGCTTAGAGCTTTGGTAGGATGGGTCTAGTTTAAATATGCTACCACCTTTTACCTAGTAAATTTCTCGAAAAAGAAGCCATTCATTTCAACAAATATTCTTCATAAAGACACCTTCAAGAACCTCATTTCCAATATAGGGATTTGAACTAGTTAATATTTTCTTGAAATATTTTTGGAAAACTCTTATTTGCCTCATCATCCCTCCAAATACCATAAGCATTTGAAACCCCATGAATGAAATTTCTCTTATGCCATCAACCAATTTTACTGTGAAAAGGTATTCTTATCCTGCATACAACCATTCAACTCTGGACTATTGCTTCCACATAATTTCCTCCAAACATATAAGTTCAAATAGATGGGCTTAGATTTTTTTTTTTTTAGAATATTTGATTCGAAAGCTGGTAATAGTTGAAGTTAAGCTAATTCATTTTACATAGAATGCATCTCTCTATAAATATTGCTAAAATGAGATAAATTCCAACCTTGAAAGGCAATACCACATCATTTTGACCTCCTACTAATATCTAATTCTCCTAGGTTATTATCTTCCCAAGTTGTCATAACAATATCCATGCAATTAGTATCATAAAGCCATGTTTTTTTTCAAACTAAAACAATCTTTTATAATGCTTATGGTTTAAATATTTCTTTGCAAGGGATAATTGGATTTAGGACTGATCAGACTGAAACCTTCCATGATTTACAACATTATAATTCCTTAATAGATTCACACACTTAATGTCTATCACATAATAGTCTAACCTTTCTTTTATATTCCCTACAACAACCTGCCCATTACTCCAAGTAAATTAAATACCTAAAAAATTAAAGCCATCTAAATGGTAATGGTCTAGAGTATCACAGAAAGGTTGTAGACTTGTAAGGGATTTTAATCTACCTCTTTTTTCTCAAAATCGCATAAAATTTCATTAAAATCCTTTATCAATAGCGAAGGAATGAAAGATCTATTTTTTAGAGACTTCAAAAGATCCAGGTTAATGTTTTATACTTATTAAAAGGCCAACCATAGATACTAGTAAGACACCATAGAGCATCAGATAAATTGTGCTTGAGATGCACATCAATATGATGTAAGAAGAAAAAAAGTAGAGAGTTTTTTCCATGTTCGAACAAAAGTGATGGAGATTAAAGACTGACAAGTGATGGTAGGAGGTGTGAGATAGTGAGATTTCAGGGTCAAGGTGGTTTGTATAAAGTTATGCCTAGTAGTATCTAACTATTGACGAAAGATAGAAGTGTTAGTAAGGTTTTCAAAAATGGAAGGGCTTAGATTAGAAGAGGCAAAAGTGTTAGTGATATGTGGTAACCCATAATCAAACATCAAAGAATTAGCAGTGTTGGTATGGGTTAAAGGGCCATTTAAAGGACATAAAGCATAAAGGCGAGGCTTTCAGAAGCGAGCTAGATAATGGGTTGTGTGAGTTAATGTCTAAATGGCAGGTTAATAGGAATGGTGGATTGGGTTGCATTAGCATGATCAATCTTCATTTTCGTTCATGGTTGAGATAGTATGGTCCAAAGGGTTTTCTTTTGAATTATCAAAGACAATGTTCAATGAAAGGTGGGTGGGTTTATGGGAATAAGCTGAAGTGGGGTGGTTGATTTATGTTGATGAAAGGATCAACAGAGATTAGAAAAGTGGCTTTATTAATTTGGTGGAGGGTTCAAACACTCTTTAAGCATAGGCCTTCAAAGGTGATGCTTTTATAGAGTCAGTAAAAGTACAAGATACCTTAGCTAAATCCATGTCTTCCACATTATCATAATTTTCTTAGATATGTCCAAAATGAACATAATAGGAGCATAACATATGCAGCGTTTCATGTTTGAAAAGGATCCAGAGGACTTTCGAGGTTGGTGTCATGGTTTTTAAGCCTTTCTTGATTGGTAGATGTAGATCATAGGCCGACTTAAATAATCAAAACGTCATTTGATTATGCATTACATTTGGTCTTCATTAAAGCATCCCAATTTGTTTGCAATGGAGACAATAATGTGCTTATTCATAAGATTGATCGATAGGTCATATGCCCTAGTCCAAATGTGGCCTTTATGGAACTCTATTGATGAAGGTTGTTCATCTCCCTGAAACTCTTTGATGAGAAGGAATTGATTATCAAAATGCCAAAGAGTGTTCCAGATGACTCATTTCTTATCTCTTCGATTATTGAACTATAATAGAAAAAGACTATGACCCCATTCCTTTGCCACAATTCCATATTTTTGACCTCATAATTTGCTCATGGTATCCATCATGGCCCTTCCATTGAAAGATCTTTTAGTTCACAACTTTGCGGCTATGCCTATCCCCATCTAGACTTCTAGTGTTTCATTCTCGTTCACACTCAAAACTAGCAAATCCTCCTCCTCAACACTAAAAGAATTATCCCTAGCCATGCCCCTGAATAGAAGGTTTGGTGAATCCAGTATCCCTACAAAACAACCGCGAAAATGAAGACATCTCCCTAACAAGATTCATTAAATAACAAGAGTAGTGTCCTATAACCAATGAGAATGAGAAGAAAGTCAACAAAATATAAAGAAACAAAAGAAAAGAAAATAAGAACAGAAGATACAAAGGAGATGTAAGGAATGAAGTAGGGAAACATAAACCCTAATCATATAGGTCAGAAACAAAATCTTAGGAAAACCCTAGTTCATGTAATGTGAGAAATGTAGCCCTTTATGAGAAAGAACCTTACTATGATTTTATCTGGCTTTTCCACATAATATAATCATATAGATATAGAATGTTGTAGTTAGTTTCCATTTATAAACAATTTCAAGCCAATTTACAGTTGGTCTTAGTTGGAACTAACAATTTTTAAAAAAAACTGCAATTTTTATGTATGATTTTTTTTAATTATTCTATTTAAATGAATAGATTTAAATAGAAAAAAAAGATTAAACAACATGATTGAATTTATGCAACAACATTGAAAAAATATTTTATATATATATATATATATATATATATATATATATCCACTCAAAATCATTGATTTGGGAATGACCTTATGAAATTGGGACTGAATCATGTGATCATTGATCTTGAGCTAGTTTAGGCCTAGAGAATTAGATCAATAGGTCAATTTGAGTTTGACTTGATTTGATCTCAATTCAAATCCAAGTCATAACTGGCCCTTTGCTATAGCCAACATTAGTTTGTAAATGCCGACATCTCCTCTATCTCTCTCTCTCTCCCCCATATTTTTCATCAAAACATCTTCTTATGAACACTGACATAACATATAACTAATGTTATACAAATAATTTATATGATTTTAAATCAAATTGAATTAAAAATTTTGAATCAACTAAAATAAGAAAATAAGGAGTAGAACCAAACCAAATTTGTTAGAAAGAATTAAATTGAATCAAATTAAAAATTTTAATTTGATTAAGTTTGGTTCTTCAGTTTATTGCACAATTAGTATGTTAACAAAAGCAAAAAAAAAAAAAAAGAATAAAGAAATCAACATCATGTCTGGAAAATGCAATTCATTCAAGTCCCTATTGGAAAAAAAAAAAAAAAAGGAGAAATGGAAAGATGTGTCTTTGATTTGATAACCAAAAAAAATGGAAGAAGAAGAAGAAGCAATTGTAGAATTAGAAGAAAAGTAAACACAAAAGCAAATGAACCTAAATTAGAAGTTAAACAAGACTAACGAAAAAATAAATTTTGATAGTAAATAAAATTAGAAGTTAAACAAGACTCACAAAAAAAAAAAAAAAAAAAAAAGAACTACAAACGATTTTAACTTGAATTATCATCTTTCTAAAGTAATAAAGGTCTAAATCGAATTTTATGACGTTTGTTAATGAAAGGCCATTTTCTTAAATGAGATATTGAGGTATTTGCCTGAGTACATATAAGAATCAATTTCCATAAAAAAATTAGGGATGGTGACATATAGAAGAGCATACAATGATTAGCATGAAAATGTAGAGATTCAGAAAAATAGCAAAAGAAAAAAAAAACTTAGAATACCATGTTTTCACTAAAAAAATTTAGCATCCATTTGGTTTTTTTTTTTTTACTTGTTGCTAAATATTTATATCGATTATTGATTGTTGGTAGCAAATTGTTGATATTACTGTTTAAGAGTTTGATAGCATTATTGTTACTAGTTGCTGTTTATATATAATTATCAACATAAACATAAATTTGAAAAATATATATATATATATTTTTATATTTTATATTTTTAAAATAAATAATGTATGATCATTTATTAAGTATTCTTTCTAAAAAAATACGTTAAATATTTTTTTTATAATACATACAGTAAAGCTAATCATTAATATAATTATGATTTCATTAAAAATAACAACAATATATCAACTATAAGTAATGATAATAAAATACAATTAATAAATAATTTATTATTATTCAATAAAAATAATACTAAATCAAACGATGTTTTTATTTTTCAGATATAAAAGTAGAATATGTTGAATAAAAATTATAAATTATAACTATTTTGAACTATCACTATTTAAAAGTCCATCAGTCAACCACCACTTTAAAATAAATTAAACACTTATATCACACCTTTTACAAATTAAATAGTAAAAAGAGTCCCTTAATGGCTAAACGTTTGGATTGTATTTGCTTTTCTTTTGTATCGAAGGCAAGGAATATGTTGGGTCATGGTCTAGCTAGGTTTCCTTTTCTTGTAATAAAGAGCTTTTAGGCTTTATGGAAGGAGGTGTTCTTTCTATTATTTAATTTATATTTTTCTTCAAAAATTCCCTTAAAAGGAAAATAAAAACCTTTTAAAATGTATTTCATTATTAAATTTTGAAGGAAAAGTCACTCAAAACTATTAAATTTGAATATTTGATTTGGATAAAAATTCTTGAATTTATAGACTTTATTATTACTTTTCTATTTATATAAAAATTATTATTCCATTTCAAAGTTTAAAAAAAATATATTTTTTCTCATAACTAAAGAAATTATAAAATATACATAAATAAATATATTTTAAAGTAGTGTATCTATAATTTCACGTATACTTTTATTTACTAAATTAAAACTTATATATTTTATCTAATGGAATTCTAATTAAAATATAAGTTACAATATTAAGTAACTGACTCATTTTAATTTTTTTCGATTTTATCAATCATAGATTATATATTTAAATAATTAGTATTTTATAGTTATGAAGTATTTTTTAAAGGGATAATTATTTACTACTTTGCATAATATTCAAATTTCATATTGGTTTGATTAGTGATACTATCCAAATAAATATGGGCAAGGCCTAAAGCTTAATTCGGATCAATAAACCACAAGAAGATAAGCTAATCAACTCAGCCCATAATATAGTCCACAAGGTCACAAGCTAAAATGGTTGGGCCCATACTAAAAAACACAACCCATGATTCAACCTATTCAGGAAGCAAGGGCTCCTCATCATGAAACAACACTCCTAAATAGGAAAAAATCTAAGTGCCAGTCTAACAAAAAAATATGCCACTCTAGCTACTATATAAATGATCTCACTAGGTATCTCTCACACTTTATAATTAGTTCACTTCTCTAACAGGTAACTGACTTAAGTATTAGAGTGGGCTTTCGACAATCGACATGATACCTCTCCTACCTTTATTATCTTATAGGAGCTGAACCTGGACACCTGAGCCAATCAATTGGACCTAAAAGACCCAGTTGAAGCAACCCTTATAATAAAATGTCGCAACATCATTAGTGTGGTGAGCATGGACTTATTACAACTACCCTTCCAAATTTTCAGCCATGGCCTCTCCCTATGACCCAAAACTCTATAAACCCATAACCAATCAAGCATTATGGACAACACACCCACAACAAACCCTTTAATCATTACTTCCCTAGCAGTGTAGGGGAATCAAGTCTCTAACTTCGCTGACATACTAAACCATGACTCTCAAGCCATTGCCAAGCTTATGACTACCTACACAGACTTTGCGGCAAAGTCGAAAAGAATTGAGCAGACACTATTACATAGGAAATCTTTGATTGCCTTGTAAGTTATAACTATCAAGCCGTAATGGCCACCACACCTACCACAACAATAAAAATAAGTTAAAGATTTGGTATGTGAGGAATATAGACTAGGTGCTCTCAAGCATGCAATGATGTAAGTGAGGCCTTATATAAACTTATGGAGAGGCAAGTGTTGCGCATGAAAAGCATGTATTTGGATGATGACACTGTTAAGAAGAGGGTTATAAAAGCTGTTAAAAGGACAAAGGGTAAGGAACACTTCACCCTTAACTACCACTCTTATGACCAAAATCCTTATACTATAAAGATAAAAACTAAGCTAGTGCCCCATGACTTCAAGTCATTCCTAATAGACAATTATAATGGGACAATAGATCCTTAGAGCTATCTCTATAAGTTTTGGTCAAAATTGAAGCTCCACAACTGCTTAGATGCTCTTTTATTCAAAATTATCCCTACCACCCTATAAGGACAAACATATGACTAGTATGGATACCTAGCTTATAACTTCATTCACAGTTTTACACAGCTCTCTCAGTGTTTTATAGCTCAATTTAAGTCAGCTATTCTTTAGGTAAAAATCTCTTATAAGTGGCATGAAGTTGTCAGAGAAGAAGGAGAGTCGTTACGAGATTGCCTGTCTAAGTTCAACAAGGTTGCCATGTAAATAGATAGGCTCAATAATGAGGTGGAAATAGATGCAATGATCAAGAACTATAAGAATTAGGGGCCTTTTGATTCCCTCATTATTGATCCTCCTAAGAATTTCTAAGTTAATGGAAACAACTAATAGGTTCATCCCTTATATAACAACTTGTGAACTTATTCTCATTATCCGTATAAGAAAAATGAAAATAGGGGCGTCAAAAGATAATAAGAATGATAAGAGCCAAGCCATATAAGGTGGTTCATGCTTAGGCTTGAGTGCCTCATATGGCAACTTGGCTTAGTGCTATACATTACTTATTGCAAGAAGAAACAAAGTCCTCTACTAGATCAAAACATTAAGAGAAAGGATCCATTTTCATCAACCATTAAAGGACTTAACTACTAGAAACAAAGACGGATACTACAACTTTCATAGGGATAATGGACATGATATTGAAGAATATAGGGATTTAAACATTGAGATTGAGCGACTAGTCCAATAAGAAAAACTTAACCACTTTAAAAAGTAGGCAATCTAGATGAAAACATGCATGAGCCTCATATAAAATGAACACATAGATAAGAGGACTAACAAAAAGTAGCATGTATGGATGATTGATGTTATAATTGGAAGAGTTACAATAGGGAAAAGCTCTACCATAAGGAAAAGGCATATTCATGAAGTGTACTAGAAGAGCCAATATTCTACACCATCACCTTCTCCTCAGTTAATGATTATAGAAAGCTAAGTGCCTTCATGCAGATGCTCTAGTGGTTCAGGGCTAAATTAAAAATTTTTTACCTAAATAGATTTTGGTACATGATGGTAGCTTGATCAACATGATGACTATCAAAGCCTACAATGCACCTGGCATAGACTTCAAGAAGTTGCATTCAATATGAACTCATTTGATTAGTCTAGAAGGAACCAAGGTTGATGAAATGAGCTCTATTAAGCTAAACATAGAGTTAGGAGACATAAAGATTACAAAGAAATTCAAAGCTATATGGATGGTTATAGAAATTCCCTTTTCATTTAATGCCATCATTGATCTTGTATGACACCGTGGCTTATACCTATATGAAATACCTCACAATGAAGATTCCTATATAATGGGATGTAGCAATAGGCGAGGGATCATAAGGTACTCCGTAAAACTTATATGAACATTTATAAATAATTGAATCATGTAGTATCCTTTAAGCCACTAGACTTTATCCCCAATGACACTCTAAAGAGTGTTAATATTATAGGAGACTTAAAACCTCTACCAGTTAGTGAAGGTTAAACCCTTCGCATCAAAATAGAGGTTATTGAGCTTATAGAAAAAGATATCAACTTAATATTGCTTAAAACCCTACATATGTTTGCGTGGTACCCTTTAGACATCGTGAGGATAGATCCTTCAGTTATTGCCATAAGTTGAACCTTGATAACTTACTTAAACCGATCAAGTAGAAGAGAAGAAATATGCTCGAACACCAAAAGGCAATTACCTAGAAGAAATATGTCAGTTTCATTTGGGAAGTACATTACCCAAACTTATTAGTAAATGTAATGTTAGTTAAGAAGCTAAACAAAAAATTGAGAACGTGTGTTAACTTCATGAATCTTAATAAAGCTTTACCGAAGGATAGTTATTTTATGCCCAAAATAAATGCTTTAGTATATTCCACTACATGGTATGACCTATTATAGTTTCCTTAATACATCTGTAGGCTACCATCAAATTTAAATGTTTGTGTTACATGAGGAAAATATTTTGTCATACATAAGGGTACTTATGATTACAAAGTCATGCCCTTTGGTCTTACAAATGTGGGAGCCACCTATTAGAGCCTAGTCAACCGTATGTTCAAAGATAATATTGGTAAAATAGTTAAAGTGTATATGGATGACATGATAGTTTTCACTAAGTGGAGGACCACAAAAGGGATTTAAAGAGAGGCTTTCACAATATTTAACCATTATAATGAAGCTCAACCCAGAGAAGTGTGCTTTTAGAGTTCGATCATGTAAGTTTCTTAGTTTCACAAAGAGGAATAAAGGCCAACATAGAGAAGATCCAAGCAATTCTTAATGTGAAGCCACATAGAATAATCAATGAAGTATAAAGCTTAATAAGAGGATCATAGCCTTAGGGAGGTTCATATCATCATCAACTTGGCATTGTCTGCCTTACTATAAAATGTTGAGGGATCTTAAAAAATTCACCTAAAATGATGAATGTTAGAAAGCCTTTGGAGATTTGAAGGCATTCTTTCATTTACCTCCTTTACTTAGTCATCCTAAATGGGACAAACCACCTTTCATATACTTGGTAGGAACTAAAGAAACTATGGCCTCAGTTGATTAAAGAATAAGGAGAGCAAAAGCCAATGTACTATGTCAATAAGTTGCCAAATGGTGCAAAACTAAACTACCCATTATTAGAGAAGTTAGCATACTCATTAGTCAGCTCAGCCATAAAGCTAAGACATTACTTTCAAGATCACACTATAATCATTTGTACCAATCAAGCCCTATGCAAGATATTATATAAATTAAAATCCTCAGGGCCAATAGCTAAATGGTCAATCTAACTTAGGAGTTGGAAATCAGATTTGAGCCTAAGTAAATAATGAAGGCTTAAGTTCTAGAAGCTATTATGGTTGAGCAAATAGGGACCAAATTAAAGTTAGAACAGGCCACCAAGAAATAATAATGTAAACTGCATGTGGATGGAGCCTCAATGTAGAAGGAGTAAAAGTTGGAATAGTCCTATAAGGCTAAAATAAAATCACCATTAAGTATACTATTAGGCTAAAGTTTTAAACCACTAACAATGTGAACAAGTATGAGGCCCTAGTTACTAAATTACAGTTGGTACAAGAAGTCTGAGTTGAAGACCTCTCCATTCACATTTAGTAGTTCAACAACTTCTTAGCTAATACACCATCAAAGACACAACATGCTTAAGTATACCAAGCACACCAAACATCTTTTAGCAGGTATAAAGATGAAAGAGGAAGTTGGAAGATGGAACATATCTCTCTAACTGATAATGAAGAAGCAGATTCCCTAGCCAAGTTGGTTGCCTCTCCCCAAGCAACCTTGCCTAGGGGAGTTCTATTGGAATAATGAGGGCAGCCTAATGTCTTCAAAATGATATGTATAACTTTCATAATTGAAGAAGAAAACTAGATGATCACTCTCATCAAGTATTTAAAAGTACAAACCATTCCTTGTTGATTCGAAAAAAGCTCAAACTATTATCAATAAGACCATAAACTATTCTAAATAAAATAGAGTTTTACAAAAATGGTCTTATAGTTAACCTTGGCTTAAGTGTGTTAATTTAGAAGATGGAAATTATGTGCTCAAGGAAATTCACAAATAAGGCAACAAGTACCTTAACTCAAAAGGCCATTTTATCTGATTAGTTTTGGCCCACCATGTTCAATGATGATAAGAAACTTAGTGCAATGCCTACTAAAAGCATGTAGTAATCCCTCAACAGCTAGTAGTAGACCAACAACCCATAGGGTTAGTGTGGCCCTTCTTTTAATAGGGGGATTGATATTCTTGACCCTTTCCCATACGTATTAGCTAAAAGAAGTTTGTTGTGGTAGTCATAGATCACTTGTCCAAGTGGCCTGAGGATGAGGCCTTAACTACCATCACTTCAATAAAAATACTCGAGTTCTTCACAAGAATGTGATTTATCAATTTGGTATCTCAGGTTACTCATTACTGATAATGAGAAATAGTTTGACAATGAATAGTTCATATACTATTTTATGGACCTAGCCTTCAACCTTCAATTTACTTCGACAGCTCATCCTCAAACTAATGGGATGACTGAGGTAATTAATAGGATCATCTTATAGGGACTTAAGAAATGATTAAATGATATAGGTGGAGTTTGGAAAGATCAATATAGCCATATCTTGTGGTATTTTCAGATAAGTTCGAGAATGGCAATGGACCAAACAACTCTTTTCCTTGGTGCAAGGGATAAAAGTAGTAATCCATATAAAAATTAGCCTTCTCTCTTCGTAAGTCCTCCATAACAACCCTAAAGATAATGATTGTTAGCTTCACCTTAACCTAGACCTCCTCCCTGAAAGGAGAGAGGATGTTGTAATACAAGTCATCACTACTAGCAAAGGGTTGCTCAATTCCCTAATAAAATAATAAAGCACCGAGCTCTCAAAAAGGGGGCTCTTATCATTATAAGAGCTAATAAAGCCCGAGGAGACATAAGAGTCAATAAGCTTAGTGCTAATTAGGAAGGACTACATAGAGTACCCAAAGTAATAGGACCTGTAACATATAAGTTGGAAACCATGAAAGTGCGAGTAAATCATATTTTGGGTTTACGCTCGAATAAGTGAATCTTGCTTCCAACTCTTACCTTTTAACAATCAATAAAGAATTAAGAGGAAGGGGTCATATATTGGTAATAACCTCAAATTATATGTTTGGTTCAACATGAGATCCTTTAAGCCTCACATAAGATTGCAGTCCCTTTTTTAACTTGTGGTTAATAGGGGACCAAGGCAAGATAAGACATTGGAGCCATCCCATGGGATAGTGGAGTTGCCAACCAATTTTGGTCGAGACAAAAATCCATATAAGGACAAGTTTTGAATCTAAGTCATTTAAAAGGCATAATGTTCAAAAATTGGATACGACTTAGGGAAGTGGTTAGACACTCAAACTTCTTAGATTAAGGATACAACCTTCGAGTTTCACTTTTTACTATTTTATCCTTAGTATTAATTAATCAGGTTATCACTCCTAAACATGTTTCTAGCGTATATAATCAAACACATCATCATTAAACCATTAAAACCATAGTAAAGGAGAGGGGGAGGGCATGTTACATCAAGTGGGAAGGTCATGCATATCAAATAATAATAAGAATATAGAATCAAAATCACCATGCATATATAGTAGCCTACACAAAGAAAATCCAAGTTAGTGATCATTATATAAATAAAGCAATAAAACAAACAGATAATAAAATGCACTTAAAAGAAGAATCTCAATCTCTAAGTTAAGGTATCCTAAACATATTTTAATTCCAAAGTCAACACCACCCCATCTTAATCATGTTATAGCAATAATAATTATAACTAAAAGATAAAGAAATGAATCATGGAATATTGAATATGATAAATGTGGAATGCAAAATGCACCTTGGAGGATGTTAAATGCCTTGGGTAAAGTCTTGACAAGTGAGAACCTAGGGTTGTCGAACCCTGCACCATATTGCTCATAAAGAGCTAAAAATCCATTAACACTATTCACCATTTAGAGACTAGGATGTATAATCAAAGAATGAGGTATCATGAGGCCAAAGGTATGCATAAAATGTCAAACATGAGATTTGAATAATAAGGGGGTCATTAAGAGCTATGCTCTCTCCCCAACTTCAATCATATGATCATCCAAAAAAAAAAAAAAAGTAGGAGTATACAAGCTAAAAAGCTTGCAACCCATATTTTTAGTGAGAACAAATAAAATAAACAAATAAATTGTGAATTATAAAGGAACAATAAGCTTATAAGTTCAAGGGGGGTTGTAACCCCTCTCTCAATCAGTACCAAAGCTCACAAAACAAAATACTTAAAGTGAAATAAAAGTATAATGCATGAAAAAGTTAAAACTAAAAGCATTAAACTAAAGAAATAAGACGAAAATCTTGATCCCAGCCTAATATTTAAAATAATTTAGGTCATAGACCATGAGGTCTATCTGATATTCTACCATTTGGGCTCCCAAGATACCCTTAGAATCCATAAAAAATAGAAGAACTTAGAGGGAGATGAAGAGAGTTTTCTTAAATTGTCTAAACTTAAGGAATGTTATATAGACTAATAAATGGTCTTTACAACCTTTTAGGTGGTTTGTACATGCCATTATAGGTTTGTACAATGCACCAAGACTGTGCTTTTCAAAATAAAAAAGAAAAAGAAAAGGAAAAGAAGAGAAAAGGGAAAGAAAAAGGGACCCTCAAAGGCACTTAGGTTCAAAATTATCCTCTAAAATAAAAAGGTTTGTATGTAATGAAAGTCACTAAACTTATGGAACCACCTTAGATCTTAGATTGAATGAATCAGGGTTCTGATTTATGTGTTTTAGGAGTATTTATGATGTAAATTTGGTTGTGTAAGACTAGATTTTCTAAGCCTTTACCTCATTCTTTAAAATAAAAGGATTTATATATAGAGAGAGGAGTGTACAATAGCTAGAATAGCTATAGTTGCATCCTATTTATGACCCACAATAGATAAGCAACCATGTATCTTTTAGAATTAGGGTTTCATAATGGTCTATACAACCAAGTTGGATGTACAACCCATTATGTTAGTTGTATAGCCATTGGATTTATAAGGGATAAGGTTTTAGAACCTTCCATTAACTAGGGTTCCAAACTTGGTTGTACAACCAAGCACATGGTTATATAACCAAGTAAGTTGGTTATACAACCAATTAAAAGATGGTTGGCAGAATATGGTTTTAGGCTTAAAGATGGTTGTATCTTAGTCTTGTTTTTAGGCTTAATCCAAGGCTTTCCTAAGCCCTTATTCTTTTTCCTTTGTAACTCCCTCTTTGCATTATAGGGAATAATTTCAATAGTTTGTAACTCCCTTTTTACACTGCAAAAATAATTTCAATAGTTTTCATCATTGGGCTTGCATCCTAAGACCCAAATTATGATGCTTATAGTTTGCCCCCTACTTTGTAGGGCTTGGAAAATGATATTTGAGAAATGAAAATTTGAACAATACTTAACAAAGCAATGCAAGAACATAAATAGTAGAAAGGATATCAAAGGACATAATTCTTTAGCAGCTCCTCAAGCGGGTATTAAAGTTTGTTCTAAAAGCTTTTTAGCATGTACTAGTGTGTTTTGTATATTTTCAGTAGATCTTAAATAGATAGGCATCTTAACAACCTTCTAGTAGGTACCAAGTTCATGCTGAAAGCTCTTCCATTAAGTACTAAGGTTGTTTACATGTATACGTTATCCTTTTTGTAGCTACTAATGCTTTTGAATATGTTTAAAGTGTCTCAGTCATTCTAATAGAGTAGTATAGTTCAAGAATCTTTCCCTAGGATGATTCCATATCATAATTACCCTTTTGACATTTTGGGAATGAATTTATGTCATTGCATCCCTTGTAGATGTCCTAGAGTTGTAATCATGTTAAAATAACTGTTCAGGGTTTGATACTGTTAGGTATCTATTAGGAATGTGCCTTTGGTTATGGCAACATTTGAAATGTGGTTTTGACTTTGGAGATCCCTCTAATGTTTATGGATAGTTAATTTAGTATTTTAAGAATAAATGGGTAATTTGATAGACAATATACAAATTGAAATTTCTTTCTTGAGCTTTGGTAGTATTTAGGGGCAATTTAGTCACTTCTACTATGGTCCTTCTTTTCCTCCTTTTTTCTTTGTTACCAAACTTAAGTGTTTTGTACAAACATATGACTTATTTGTATAGCTAACACGACGAACTCCCATACATAAAATTCAACGATAGCATAATTGTGCAATGTCGAGGTATACTAGATGTTGTGGCTAGCCCTAAAGCTCATTTATGCTTTCTTCCTCCTCTTTGTTTTCTTTTACTATATTTTTTCTAGACATAGGCTCTTTTATGGTTTCCCTTTCCTTACAAAGTTTTTTGTGATGATTGAATTTGATGACCTATATTTGGCATTGTTGTTGACCTCTCTGAGGGAGATGTTGCTATTTAGATTGCCTTAGGATAGCTGGAGGCTACTTGAGATTTCATCTCAACTTCTTTTTTCATGCAAATCACATTAAAGATCATGCCAAAGCCTTTTGAGGTGTGTCACGATGCTCCAATAGTCTATAGCCTCTACCATCACTTAGTCAAGGTGGCTTTTAGTGTGGTAGGCCATATTTCCTTATTTATTGAAGTTTAATTTATTTTTTTTTTGTCACCTTTAGCACCTCAGATTTCAAGCACTATCCTGAAATTGTCTTCTGTATGCAAAGACTAAGTTAGCTTAAAAAAATTTGGAAATGCATTGTATTGGTTCTAAAAAGTCTAAGAATTATTGGAATTAATTTATATGATAACCATAGAAAATTGAGACACATACCTATGACTTTGAATAATCTATGATTATTCTATCAATGATTTTATTTTATTATTTTGTAGATTCTTTAATGAGTTTCAGCTCAGTCGTGTCGACTTTTCTAACACTGTGTAAAATTTTGAATGGAATTTGAAATTCTTATGAAATGTTTTTAAGAAATTTAATTTTCACAATTTTTTCATGAGATTTCACAAATTGTCCTTTGTTGTGATTGATTTTGACTATTATCTATCTCTTGATTTTTCTTGTATCTCATAAACACCTACATCAAAAAATCATAGAATTTTGTTATTTTTGCTTATAAAATTGTATATTGTACATACCTAGAATTGTTGACTTAATTTTGCTATTTTGTTATTATTCCTCAGTTTGCATGCATGTTTTTTTATATTTCTTTATGCCCTAGTACTTTTTCTTTCTCATCATACTTATTTTGGCTCTTATATTTAAGACTTTATTTTGATTTTTATCAAAGAATTTGAGTTTTTTTTTTGCTCTTAACACTTGCATGATGATGTCATTTTTAGCAAGGGAAGCGAGTTTGTTACCCCAACTGAGGTTTGGTCTAAGGAGTTACCTATTCATGTGGTTACTTGCTTAGAGAAGACCAACCTTGTACCTTTTCTTTGAACGCTCCTGGTTAAGTCTCCATAAAGTGATTCTACTATGATGTAGGTGCTTGCTAAGTGATGCATGGATACGACCCATACTTTCTATCTATTGTAGATAGAAAAGGTGATCATCATGATAGGGGACTTCACTTACCTTACAAAGATTCATTGCTTCAAGATCCCCCTTCCCACAAATGCTTGTATGTACCACTCGACATTATAGAAGGACTATGTTCATCGGCTGCTTGGGTATGTTTCTTAGATTAAGGGGAACCTGTCCTTTGAGAGCTCAAGCATTAAGGTAAAGGCCACGTGGTTACTAACGATAACCCATAAGAGATAGTGGACCAGGTGACTTAGTGCTTCTCTTTGTATAGTTTATTAGGGATGTTATTCGTGAACTCTATAGACACAGTTGAGATTTATTTACTACTTATGTTTGAGAACTTGGAGCTTGTTTGCCATTTTGATCAAGGATATATGGTGCTCACAAACCATGTGCTCTCCTTTTCACTCTCTATAAGCTTATCCAAAACTGTAGTAGTACTTCCTACCTTTCTAGATAACATACTCTCATTATACTCCATCCCAAATAGGTCATCGTCAATTATTACGAGTTGGAGTGCCTCTATATTGCTTTCTTTTTATCAGTTCTATTAGTAGACACATTAGTCTTCCTTAAAAATTCCTTGAGCATTTATTCAACTCTTTGGCGATTCTTTCCTCTAAGTTTTGGTTAGATCAACCATTATTCTTTCTATTATCTTAGGTGGTATGGTAGATTCCATGATCAATTTTGATCTTTAAATTTGGTTGGGCGTCTTGCTTTTTATAGCTAGTCGATTTCCCCATCTCTTATATGAGTGTTTTGATGGAGCTATGATGGTTGTAAAATAAGGATTATCAGCATGATGCATGGATAAAGTAAAAGATGCATGTATGGATGAAATGCACACATTATTGCAAAAAATCCTTCCAACCTTATTTCTCCAGAACAAGTCAACCACAACTCTCCTTTTAGTTCCATATGCAAATGCTTATTCACAAATGATATGCCAAGTAATCATTAAGAACATTTAATTCTCACTTGGCCTGTATTCTCATGTAACATGTAACAATTCAATCATATATACATGTAATAGAACATAATCATATTATTTCCATGTAACAATTCAATCATATATATATATATATGTAATAGAGTATAATCATATCATACATTTATCATATACACCCATTGAATCCAATTATTATTTCTACTCACCTTTTGATGTGACCAACCATTATGGTAGGGCTTCTTCAAAGTATTGAGATCCTAACATTTGATACATACATGGTTATAAGTATATCAAAATGATTATGAATGCTCAGTATGCAGTTATGGCATGATTCATGCAAGTGTACCTAGTGTTTATACGTATCTTCCTTATACAACAGCCTGAGTTTACTATACAATCACAACAATAACTCCCGATATACTTATCCAAATGGCTTGATTTTTTTTCAAACAAACTAGACATATAATGAGACAACATATTAAAATTCCAAGCTAATATCAGATACACATAAAATGTGGTGAATTTTTAAGTTCTGCCCTGTTGCAATGTCATCTCAGTATGAGTAGGTCTTACATTCTTAGGCATTTCTCAAATTGTACTAGTCCAATTGCAATAATATTCTACCATCAGTTACAAAACATATAAATGTACATTTTTCATGTTTTACTCATTATCCAGTTAAGTCTATAAGGTCACCAAAATGAAAGACCAATCTCTGGGCAAGTAGGTTCATAACATGTTGACAACTAGTCATGATAAAGGGACAATATCTCAGCAACCATGCTGGATTTGGCAACAATATTTCTTAGGTATGTAGATCAGATATAAATATACAACTTTCATGTTTAGACCATCACCAAATTCTGAGTCTATGGTCATCAAATTCTTGGAAAACTGAATTAAAAGAAAGGTGGTGTGTCATCTGGGTACAGAGTCAGTCCCAATCAATGAGTCATATCTCTTTCCACACAGCAAATTAATCAAAATTGTTTAACAATTATTTAGAGGGAATATAAACCTACAAGTTTCATTTTTGCACTTTGTCAAAATCATAATATAAAGTCATCAAAATATAACAAAACACAAGACTGAGATCATCTCGGTTCGTTCTTGAACCAGTCCTGATGAAGGAGCCATATCTCTTCACACACACAGAATCAAGTAAAACTATTTCATATGAATTTATATGAGACATAAGGCTACAACTTTCATGTTTTTCACTTTCCCCAATTTCTCTTCTAGGGTTATGAAATCGTGGGTGAAAATTTCTGCTCTAACAGTAAAATCAACAGAATTAGCTCTTGTTCTCATGGAGTACAACTTCCATCCAAGAGCTCTACCTCAATTATTCCATAATTCTCACTAACCATGCATGATTAACATGTCATGAGAGGTTAATTTCAGTTGAAAAGAAGATAAATTACTTACCTATTGTCCCAGAGTTGGAAAACCTTAGGCAGCCCACACTTCTTCCTCTCCTTCTTCTTCTTCTTCTTCCTTTCTTCCTTTATTTCTTTCTTCCTTAGCTCTCTCTCTCTTTCATCTGGTGTATTTCGACCTTATCTCCTCTCTTACCAGACCATAATGGCAGATAATTATAATTTGTATTCTTACTCTAATAGGACAAAAGATTGGTGG
>CATIWR010087819.1:0-12920 GCA_949677035.1 Omphalea diandra | reverse complement strand
AGCTACCTAGCTTATATACACATATTGTTGAAAATTTTAGCTGTTATGCACCAACAATGGGGCCTGGGTATTGGACCACATGAAAATCATCATTTCAAAACGAAAGAAAATGCAGAGATAATGTCATTCTACATGAAGGTTCTGTAGCCAACCGCATCAAACCACAAACAACAAAACCCAAATACCAAATCGCAGAACAACAAAACCAAAATACCAAATTGCAGAAACCATAAACAAGAAAATCAAAATACCCAATTGTAGAAACCAGAATACACACTTGTAACCACCAATCAGATGAGTTTCTGTAAAAAAAGTTTGCTGCTCGAAATCCCTAAGATTCTTCCCCAATTTGATTGACAGTGCCGCTTGTGCCTTGCCTTCTCTTTTCTGCAATACTCTAGTCAAAACAACGTCACTTCATCACAAAACGACATCACTTTGACACAAAACACAACACTTTGATTTTGAATGAAACGACATCATTTCGGACCGTTGGAATCGTTAAAATCGGATGTAAAATCGCGATTTCACCGATTTCACAAATAAAAACGCGATTTTATATCGATTTTACACCAAATTCGATTTTACATCCGATTGAACTCGTTAATGTGATTTTAGATCGTAAAATCGTAAAAACGTACGTTTTGAATCGCGTTTTTGACAACATTGGTCCAAGCAGAGACATTTTTCTTAAGACGCTGAAGTAAAGGCGTACAAAGTAATGTAATGCATTTATAAAAATCAGCTACATAATTAATACATCCTAAAAATCTTTAAAATTGATTTTTGTCTTTAATTTCTTCAGGAAATTGATCTGAAAATTCAATTGCTCTATTAATGGGTTTGATAGTTTCTTGAAAAATTATATGGCCAAAAAATCTTAATTTTGTTTGAAAAAGCATCATCTTTGGTGCAGAGATAACTAAGCCATTATCCTGAATGACCTTAAGGAAAATATTAAGTTGATTAAAATGTTGTTCAAGTGTTTTGGAAAAAATTAACATATCATTAATATAAATAATTGAAAACTCTTTACAATCAATTAAAATATCATTCATAATCCTTTGGAATTCAGAGGAAACATTTTTAAGACCAAAAGGCATAACATTCCATTTGTAGTGACCAAAAGGAACATTAAAACTAGTTTTGTATTATTCATACTCTTTAATCTGTATTTGCCAAAATCCAAATTTCATATCAAATTTTGAAAAAATATTTCCATTATAAAGTCTCTTAAGTAAATCCCTTTTATTGGGGATAGGATACCTAATCCATTCTAGGACCTTATTAAGAGGTTTATAATTAATAACAAACCTAGGAACTCCACGTTCCTTTTCAACAACGTTATTAACATAAAAGGCCAAACAACTCCAAGGAGAAAATGATTTTTTGATTAATCCTTTGTATAGAAGATCTTGGATTTCCTTTTGACAATGGGCTAGTAATTCTTCATTCATATGAATAGCTTGAGCCCTTGTAAGAATAAATTTTTCATCAAAATTCTTAATATAAGGCAAATTAATAAGATGTTGTTTTCTATTCTAAAAGGCATTTGGAATATTAGCACAAATATTGTCCTTAAAAGCTTTTTCTAAATCCTTAATTCTATTTTAAACTGAAGTATTATGAAGATTTTCTTCAATTCTTAAAATCTTTATTTATTTAGATAAAATATTTATATGTTTCTTTTTATGATTAATAAAATTAACATCTAGATAAATAGATGATTCTTGAAGAAGATTAATTTCTTTAGTAGAAATAGGTTGAACAAATTTGAAACAGATTTCTTTTCCAAAAATAGATTTTGAAATCCCCTTTTTGTTAAAAAAAAAAAAAGGGTAGATGAGAGTAGTGAAGGGATTACCTAGGATGACACTCGTAGTAATATTTTTGGATAAAACAAACTGAGTTTTAAAGCAAAATCCATCACAACAGATTTTAGCATTAGAAAGTTTGTAATTAACATTGAGTTTACCGCCATTGGCAGTATAAAGTTTTTCAGTAGTTTTTTCATGGTAAATAGTAGGAATAAGACCTTCTTGAATACAATTCATATATGCTCCTGAATCAATCGTAACAGTGGTGTTTAAATGAAAATCATTGTTAATAATAAGATTAACAGTAACAATCCATTGTTGGTAATTAATTTTTGAAATAATACTTAAAAACTTTTTTGTTGGAATTTCATTGGCTTTTCCAGTTACTTCATAAGAAGTGCTAGGTTGAGAAACTTGATTTTGGATAATAGATGAAACATTATGTTTTAAAATTTTTTGTTTAATTAAACTATTTTCAGTTTTAATTCTAAAATATCTTGCTTAATATTTTTGATCTCATTTTGTAATTCTAAAATAGTTGGAACAAAGGATTTTAACTCAAATCTCTTAAAAATATCATTATTATTATATTTTTCAAAAGATAAAGTAGGTTTATTAGTAACAATCTCTTTTAGTTTTAACAAATATTCCTTTTGAGTTTCAAGATCTTCAATTTTTTCACTAGCATCAAATAATAAAGAAGTATCTTTAGTAATAACATTAATAGTTTTAATATTGCAAATGCAAGATCCTTCACATTCATAGTTAGGATTTTCTTCTTCTGAAGAGTTTTCTTTTTCGAAATATTGAATATTAAAAATGTTATTAAAATCATCACTTTCTGATTCAGATGAATTGCTTAACAAGAGATTAATCATTTGTTCTTTTAATTTTTCTGAAATATCAAAAGCATTAATCTTATCTTTCATAAAACACTGATTTTTGAAATGTCTTACTCTTCCACATTTGAAACAGACAGGAGCAACAAATTGTTTCTTAGAAAGTCTTTTTCTCTTATGTTTTGAGTCTTTGTTTTTAGAAGAGGAAGGTTTTGTCTTAGAAGATTTATAAAATTGACCATGAGAAAAGGGTCCTTTGGATTTTTTGAAATTTCTTTTGAAAACCTTTTTTTTTTCCTTTTGAAGAAGGAGGAGCAATTTTTTCATAACCGTATTGTTTACAAAAACTGTCTAACTTTTTCTTTTCACCTCTTATTTCATTTTTGAGTTTAGATTTTACTTTTAGGTCATTGTAAATAACAAGGCCTTCATTTATTAATATGATTAATAATTTCACCATAAGTAAGATCATCACAATCAATGACCCCTGTTACCCCCCGTATTCGAGAGCATACCCGTTCAGTGAATAGTGAAGGTAAACCAGAGATAAAACGTTCTTTCCAAAAAGCATGAAAACAATCAGTACGAGTAAATAATTTACTAAGAAAGATATACTTATACCAACGAAAATCAGAAAGTTTAGGACAAGTGAGGTTGGACAAAACTTTAGAAGCATGTGTTTGAAACTGTTCAGGATTTCCCAAAATTTTTTTGTAATGGCATAAAGAAGAGAAGCTACTGAATCTGATTCAGTAGTAGTAATAGTTTGTTGACCTTCGGTCTTAACAAGTCTTTGTGGCAGTAAGAATATAATTTTTGTTTACCTCAATAACAAAATTATCCCACCATCCTTTTAATTGACCAGTAAAACTAGCAATTAAAAGTTTAGCTATATCCGGGTCTGTTTGTCCTTTAGTTTTATAAGCAGAAGCAGCCATAGTTATCTCTTGAAGGATATTTAAAATGAGATATTCACTTAAACCATCAATATTCCATTCATAAATAGCTTCACCATCATATCTAGATTGAACCATTTCTCCACGTTCTTCGAATTGAACATCTGGAGGAGTGAGTCTTTTATAGTAGTTTCTAGTAGTAGGATAATTTTTATGAAAAATTTTATTAATAGAAAATTCTTCTTGAAACTGTTATTCTATACTTTGGATTTCTTGTTGTTCAGTGGTAGATATAAAAGAAATCCTTGATTGAGAAGTTTGAGATATATTAACAACATTTAATTTTTCTTGGATTTTTTTGTAAAATATCCTTGTCGGGAGACAATTTGCAATTATCTGGAAGTTGAGCAGGCTTAAAAATAGGTTTAGAAGGATCAACAAAGTAAGATTCATGTTCCTAAAAAACTTAGGTGGCATGAACTAAGTCAAGCTGGGATTTAGGACATAGCCGACATTTTTAATCCTCAACCCATAGAAACTGGGTCTAATCTTTCTAGCAGTAGTGAAAGATCTGATGGATCTATTCAGATTCAATTTGTCCCTTCTATGCCAAATATTTTAAATTTTCAAAATAGTAGACGATCAACTTCTAGTCTACCTAGAAACCTATCTACGACTTTTACTCAAATTGTTATTCCAGCCAAAAATTTTCAAAAAAGTGAATCTTTTAGAGAAATAACTTCTCCCCGTTGCTCTACAGCAAGTAGACTTTTCACCTGATATTCCAAGACCCATTTATAGAGAATCTCGATCTAATGATGAGTCTAATGTTAATCCTGAATTTGAAAATATAAGCAAAATGTCTCTTTCTCCATCTCAAATGAAATGATTTTCTACTATCTCTATGCTTTCAAAATTTTTTAATATTGATAAAGAACATCAGTATGTGTGTGTATATATATATATATATATATATATATATAGACACACACACACACACACACACACACAAGTCAATATTTGGTGGCAAGATCAATAGGTGAAATCCCAGTCCTTATGTATGGCCCAGTAGAGTATATATATATATATATTTGATGCCAAAAGATGAGAAGGTGATATAAAACTTAGTTGGATTTTTAATCGTGGAGATTCAATGCATTTTTAAGGGAATAAATTGCAATTTAAATTGGTAACAATAATATTCAAATTAATTTATTTTAATTTTTAAAATTATAATAATTGTATCAGAACATTATATAGACACACACATAATGATCCAAACATCCGAAATGATCCATTAATTGAGATAGTAATTATGTCATAATTTATTATGACATAATTTTGTCAATGATCCATTATATAGACATTTGGATGTTCAATACATTACTATCTCTTCACTGCTTATAAAAAGATCCAAACGTCATAACAACTCTTTAAATATTTGTACAGTGGTAATTTAGTGCATAAATACTATAAATTTCACTTTATAACAATAATAATACTATATAAAATAATTTATTATGATTTTGAAGAACTCCATAAATGTATCATAAAATTAATTAAATATGTTACTATTTCATCAAAACTTATACAAAGATGCAAAAGTGATAATTTCATTTCATTCAATGTTTTAGTACTTAGTCCCTACCTTGCTTACAAAAAGAAAAAGAAGAATAATTTTAACAACCAATTTATAATATTATTCGAATTTGCTTATCAATATTAAATCAACTAACTCATCAACATATTTTTTTTCAACATATAAAATTTAACATGAAGAAGATAATATGAAAGACTCAAGCATTGATGTGCTGCTAAAGATATCTTCAAAAGAAGGAAGGTGACGAACGTAAATCTTAACATATACAGGGATGAAGCATGTTCATACAAACATCGAGTGATGAAAAAATTGATGAGTTATTGATTTTTGTCAACTCAAAATAAGTCATTGTCTACCATTAAATTATTTTAAAACATATTTGTATTTTTTTTCACTTTTCAAATGTTAAGAAAATAACACAGAAGCATTAGATAGTGACATTACCTTTGCTATAAAAAGTAGTAGAAATAATAAAGAAAAATGAAAATGTAAAATATATTTTTGATATGTATTTTCTAGAAAAAAAATTTTCTTCCTCAATTTTATTTAGTACATTCTATTTTAAGGTCATATAAAGAAATAGTAGTACAAATACTTTTACTACAAAAAAAAAAAAATTCATAGCACTTAATAATCCATCCTTATGTTATTTTAGGAGAGACTTCTTTAGAATAATTACATCATATCAATGAGGTAGTATAATAAATATCACCTTTACATGCAAGGCAATGGCAAAAAGAAACTATAAGATATAAAAAAAAATACTAAACAACACCATTTCTTTAGATAAAAAAAATTATAATATTATATTTGTACACAAAAGTATAGAAAAGTTGGTTGATTATTACAATATATTTGCACATCAAAATTTATTTTTAAAATTAATTTACATTTCACATTCTTCCTAAAGATGATCAAATCATACTTAACTTTGATATTTATGAGAGCCGTGATTGTGTGTAATTAGGGTTGCACTCAAACTAGTGGAATCTTACTTGCGAATTCTACCTTTTATCGATCATCGAGGGATCGAGAAGACAAGGGTCATACATTGGTAAAATCCTAAGAAGGTGACACATGTTTGGATCAATGGGGATCCTTTATGCCTCACGCAAGATTAAAGTCCTTTTTTCAATTTGTGGTCAATGGGGGACTAAGGCATGACAACACATTGGTATTATACCAAATGGAGTATGGAGTCACCATCTAAATTTGGTCGGGACGAGTCCATTCAAGGACAAATTCTAAAACTAACCAAGCCATTTAGAAGGCTTAGTTTATTTTCACCCCATCAAAGTTCATGTTTGAAAATTGGGTACAGCTTGGGGAAGAGGTTAGGTACCTCTAAATCGCCTAAATTTAGGGATTTGGCCATCATGCATCTTTGGTCCACTTTTTACCATTTTTTCCTTATTAATTTATCCAATTAGTTCTCCTAAGCATGTTTTTATGGTGTCCAATCAAGCACACCATCATTAAAGCATTATAACCATACTCAAGGGGAAGAGGCATGCAATATCAAATGGGGAGGTCATGCATATCAAATAACCATAACCATGTATAATCAAGAGCATTATGCATACATATGCGATCACCTACACATAAGAAAGGTAAACAAGTTAGTGGTCATAAAAAAGGGATGAAACTATATAACATAAAAGGGAATGTACCTAAGTGAAAAAGGCTCTCCAAATCTCCTTCAAGTTATAAGAACCTAAGCATATTCTAAGTCCAAAGTCAACACAATCCCAACATCACATGAATCATAGAATGATAAGAATAATAAATAAAACATGAATACATAGTCATCGAAAGTAAAAATATGATATACAAGTACACCTTAGAAGATGTTTAAGGTATAAGGCAAAGTCTTATCAAATGGAGTTCTAGGGGTATTGAACCCTTTCCCATAATGCTCATAAAGAGCTAAGCATCCATGAACACCACTAACAATTTTAGGAGCTAGGATGTTAACCAAAAGGAACCATTCTAAGGCTAAAATACATGCAAGACAACAAGCATAAGGTGTAACATAATGGAGATCATTAGGAGTTGATCTTTCTTCCTAACCCCAATCCAAACAATCATTTAAACATTAGTGGATGAAGTGAGTTAGCTAGAAAGCTAATCACCTTTTCCATGACAATAGTGATTAAAGCTTAATCATAATCAAAATGATAACTACAATAATGAAGGCTCTCAAGATCATGGAGACGTTGAATGTAACGACCGATTCCATTTACAAATCATGGAATTCATGTCCAAAAATACATATGCATAAAGGTTTATTCATCATACATATGGAATCTAATAATGTATTTGATGTACGTATATGTTAACTAATGATAAAGGCTAGTGACCATAAACAAGTTCCTATCTAGATATATGTACATGACACAAGGAGACAAAGAGTTGGAATTTAGCCAACGACCTGTGGTCCATGTGTCTCTATGCAAAACTCTGAGCACCAAAGTGTCAAAACCCTATGCTTCATTATCTAAAAAACACAATTGTGATTTGATGAGTTGCGACTCAATGAATAAAAACAATAATAAGATTCTTATGGCACAAAAAACATAAGAATATCATCAACATACATTATAAGTATAACAATTAACTATGCAAGTGCACGTGTAATAAATTAATTTTTGTCATAACCTTGTAAGGCAAACACTACTCCCGGGAATTTGTGATTCAAATGACATTTGATTTATTTATTTTTTTGCTGGCCAATATATAACAAGTGAATCATTTGATCAATAACATGATCCATGCAAGGGGACCTAGTGTTTATGCATATTTCTCTTATATGGCAGATTGAGCTTGCTACACTCTCACAACAATAACTCTAGATATACTTATCAAAATGACTTGATTCTTTTTTCCAAATAAACTATATACATAATGATACAACATATTCAAATTTCAGGTAAATATAAGTCACATAGAAAATGTGGTCAATTTTTAGATTTTGTCCTATTTCAATGTCATCTTAATTTGAGTAGGTCTTACATTCTTAGGTATTGTTGTCCCTAGGCACTAAGAAGGGGGGTTGAATTGGTGAATAAAAATTTCAAAACAAAGATAAAAAAAGGAGAAGAAAAAATAGAGGAGACACAATCAATTTATAGTGGTTCGGGTATAATTGACCCTACGTCCACTCCCCAATCAATCAATTGTGTATTTCACTATCTCAATGGTGTTTTCAAGCTCACACCCAACGTATACAACTTGTGTTTTAATGGCTAACACATAACCTTACAACAATGTGTTTTCTAGGCTAACACAAAATCTCACTCAAGTGTTTCACTAGGCTCACACTTAAACCTTCCTAGAAGTGTTTTTACGGGCTAACACAAAACCTCAAAACTTGGTGTTTAATGCTCATACCTAACAATCACAATTTCTTAAGGAAGATGAAGAAAATGAGTAGCAAAGATTGAGAGCTTTAATCACTTGTAATAAATTCCTTAGCAACCTTCTTCATGACTGTTTGGTGGAGTATTTATAGCCAAACTTCATCAAAGAGATGTTGCAGATCATAGCTCATCAAATCTTTGAGACATGCTTGACAGATTTTGCATTAAATGCTTGTTAGGATAAAATCGCGATCGCGAAATCCAAATTCTTCAAGGGAAACCCCGTTTGTGTTTAACAGCTAATCCATGTGGCAGCTTCTTATTAGTTCACCAGAAAAATATAGTCGTTGTCTTTTACCTACTTTCAGAAGTCGCGGTCGCCAGTTTTCTTGCATAGACTGCGACAGAGGATGCAAATCCATCTGCCAAAGTGGTTAACTTTCTTCCACAGGGTTCGCGATCGCTACCAACAAGATGCCTCCATGATTTTTGACTTCCAATAGTCTTCTAGGACACTTGTCAAGCTGTGGTTGTGGACTTGCTTCCCTCTTGAGTTACTTTGAAATTTGCGATCGCGACTAAGGCGTGACTTGCACCGCGAATTCATCTGTCACTTAATGCCTTATTCTTTTCCATTGGTCACGGTCGAGAATGGCTCCGTGATTTTTCCTGCTTGAATTTCAGCATGTCTTAACATGTGTCGCGGTAACAAATCCTAGATTGCGGTCGCGATTTACATGTCACTTTGGAGTTTATCAACTCCTTTTATTTCTTCTTGGGAGATTGATTCATTTCTGCAAAAACAACACTTATTTGAAATATTAGTGATGATCAATCTACTTTGTCAAGATCAAAAGAGGTTCTAGACTTAGGATTAATCATTCTAGTCCAACAATCTCCCCTTTTTTGATTTTAACAACCTAGATTGATCTAAAGTGAAAAATAAGTGTAGAGAAGTAAAATTTAATCATAACTTAGTAGAAATCTCTAAGTGCAAGATAACTTAGCAAAAACTTTCTAAGTGTATAACTTATGCACTTGCTTACTTTACTCCCCCTTAATTAGTTATTTCTAATTTTTCACTTTTTTACTTGAATCTTATTGTATCTCCCCCTTTGGCAAGATAAAAAAGAATTAGGGAAGATTAAAGATAATTAAAGGAAAGTTAAACATAAAAAGCAAAATTCTATAAGAAACAAACATTTCCATGTTTGTTTCATAAAGAAATAAACTTTTATATATATTCTAACTGTGAGATCACAATTTTTGATTACAAAAGGTAACTAAACAAAAAAGAAGATACAAAAAGAAAGCTAAACACTAAAAGGCGAGGGAATCACTATCATCGTCAGACGAGTTTGCCGCTGTCTCCGGGAGGCCGCCATCATCTTCATCTCCATCTTCCACACCTTGGTCCCCATCTTGAGTATCGTCAAAGTCTGTGAAGTCGGGGAGGTGGCATGGTGGGATTCCAAGTTTTTCTTGTAGATCCACCATGTCACTGTGGAGATGGGAGAGGAAGAGTGATCGTCTCTTCATCACTCGTATGATTTTATCCAACTTGCGGTTGATGGTGGAGAGCGACACTTATTCGGTTGGCTTTGGTGGAGGAGGAGCAGACGAGGCTGATGAAGGAGCCTCTTCAATGTGAAGGCGCTTCCTTTTGGAGGCTTTAGAACTCTAAAGTCGTTGTGCACTGTGCGCGCCAAATAAGTAGGCATATGAATCAGGATGGATCGCCTTGGCATTGACAAGGTATGTGAGGTCCAAAAAGTTATGTGAAGGCAGATACTTTTTGGTGAGTAGTTTCTCCTTGTCCTCATCAAGAGCGCCCACGAAGTGATAAATTGCGGTGACGTGCGACGGCAGTAAGAACTGACTCTTTGGCTTGGTACTTATGTGAATCAACTGATCCACTAGATACCTGTTGGTCTGAATGGGCTTGTTTTAGGCAGAAGAGAAAGGCGAGATCTTTTTGTGACACCTTCTCGTTCCCATCGCCCCGAGCGTTGATGGAAAATGTGATGATGCAGTGAAGAATCCATAAGGGCAAAGTCTTAATATGTTTTGCCAAGGAAGATCGAGGATCGTGCTTGGCTTCTATTGAAATTTCTGCCCAAAATTCGGAGTAGATGACGTCGAGGGCAGCAATGACAAACAGAATGTGCTCGTCGACTTGAAGAGTGAAGAGCCTGGACAACTGCTCGAAAGTGATGTAGTATGGATCTCCGAATGCCCGAAATGTCAATCCATATTGCCCCGCAAGAGACTCAATTTTACGACTCAACTGAACCGTGCACATGAACTCTCAAACAATTTCTTCATATCCTGGTTCCGCTCGGAAGATAAAGTCATTCCATCCCAGATTGGACAGGAATGCCCAGATTTTGTTGGCGAGACTAAGAGATTCGAGCAGAAAAGATGAGGGTATTTTGTTTGGGAGGATGGTTTTGGAGAAGTTTGCTTTGTATCTCTCATTTTTCTCACAGGTTACCCCTCTCATATTGAGAAGAGAGGGAGGGGCAGAGGGTTGTGCAATTCCCTTCCCCTTGTTGGCTCTTGAACATTTCTTGGGGGCCATGGCAGTTGCTTGAGAGAGAGAGAGGAGAAATTTTGAGAGATTTGGAGATTTGGAAGTTGAGAGAGTTGAGTTGTGATGAAATCACTATTTAAAGGGATATTTATATGCTTCAATGGGTGTGAAAATGGTAAGAAATGGCTAGAAATGGATTAAATGAAGGGTTGGCAATAGTTGGCAATCAAATATCATAAATATGAGTCAGTTACTGTAATTCACGTCCGTGATTTCTTCAGTTGTGACCATAAATTTTGAAAAATGTGAGTAACGGACAAATTTTCTTTGGAAATGCGCACTGCAATGGTCAGAATTTTGAAAAACCAATAAAATTCGCGGTGGAGAATGATTTTCGCAACTGCGAATTGACATTTGACAGCCGAAAAAATTTGACTTGTAATTCGCGATCGTGAAGAATGAATAGCGACTGCAAATTACGAGTCATTAAAGATAAGAATAAAAATTTTGAAAAAATAAGTGATCTCCTAAAATAAAAACTATAAATATCATTAATTATATCACATACATATATCACACTAGATCAAACAAGAATTTTCACTTGAGAGAGCTTCCATCAAGCATTCCCAATTCTCTCTTAATGAAGTGCATTCTTTCTACATTTAGAGGTTTAGTGAAAATATCTGCAAGTTGATGATTAGTGTCAATGAATTCTAACACAACATTGCCTTTTTGCACATGATCTCTAAGAAAATTATGTCTAACATCTATATGTTTACTTCTAGAGTGTTGGATGGGATTCTTTGAAAGATTAATGGCGCTTGTATTGTCACATTTAATAGGAATGTGATCAATCACTTTACCAAAGTCCTTTAATTGATGTTTCATCGAAAGAACTTGGGTGCAACAACAACTCGCCTCCACATACTTGGCTTCCGCGGTGGACAAGGCAACCGATACTTGCTTTTTACTAAACCAAGAGACTATACATTCTCCTATGAATTGGCAAGTTTCGAAAGTGCTTTTTCTATCTAAAAGACTACCTGCGTAATCTGCATCCGAGTACCCTATTAGGCTAAAAGAGGAGTTCCTAGGATACCAAAGTCCTAAGTGAATAGTGCCATGCAAATATTTGAAAATCCTTTTTACAGCATTCAAATGAGATTCCCTAGGTGAAGATTGAAACCTAGCACACATACAAACACTAAACATTATATCTGGCCTAAAGGCAGTAAGATAGAGTAGAGATCCGATCATACCTCGATATCTCTTTTCATCTACTACCGTACCAGATTCATCCTTGTCTAGCTTGATGGTACTACTCATTAGAGTTTTTGCTACCTTACATCCTTCCATGCCAAATTTCTTTAACATTTCTTTCGTGTACTTGGCTTGGTTGATGAAGATCCCTTTTTTGAGTTGCTTGATTTGTAGACCAAGAAAGAATTTGAGCTCTCCCATCATGCTCATTTTGAATTCCCTAGTCATACACTTAACAAATTCCTCACAAAAAGATTCATTAGTAGCACCAAAGATAATATCATCAATATAGATTTGGACAATTAAAGTGTCATGTATGTGCTTTTTCACAAATAGTGTGGTATCAACCTTTCCTTTCTCAAAATTATTTTGTAAGAGAAATAAACTAACTAAGTCTTTCATACCAAGCTCTTGGAGCTTGTTTTAAACTATATAAGGCTTTGTTTAATTTAAAAACATGACTAGGAAAACAATATGACTCAAAATCGGGAGGTTGTTCAACATACACTTCCTCCTCAATGATGCCATTTAAAAATGCACTCTTAACATCCATTTGAAAGAGTTTAAAATTCATATGACATGCAAATGCTAAGAGAATCCTAATGGCTTCCAATCT
>CATIWR010087782.1:0-21004 GCA_949677035.1 Omphalea diandra | reverse complement strand
TGTTTTTTATTTTAAAATTATTTTAATTGAATTTAAATTTTTAATAAAGTATGATTAAAAATACTAACTCTATAAATAAAAGTATGGCAAGAGAAATCATTTGGATTCTGTATATTAATGAGAACGCCCATTATAATCCAAGAGAAATAAATTTTTATTTATTACTATATAGTTTTTATTCATTATGTTTGGTGGTTAGTAATTCATAAAAGTCAAAATAATAAATAGTTTAATTATGTATAGGGATAAAAAAGACGAAATATTTTTTTTCAATTTTTTTGAAATTGTAAAATGTGCTACTATATTTGAAAACATTAATTGAATATTAAAAAAAATACAATTTATAATTTATTGAATATATTTAAAAAGAAAAAAATGAACCTTATTTTGTTTAAAGAGAAAAATATTATTCTTTATTTGCTAACATCATTAAACATTCAAAATAAAGAATACATTTGTCTAGAAACAATTAAAAATAAAATAAGGATATACCTTTTTGTTTTCCATCCCCTTTTAGACCTATCCAAATGAATAGAGATTATTCCCTATCATTTCATGCTTTAATTTTTGTTCAATGATCTAAATATGTAAAATTAAATTATTTACTTAACTTAATAGTTGTTTGCTTTAATTTAAGGTAGGCTAAAGTATCAAATAAATTCTTTAATTTTTCCAAAGTAATAATAAATGACAGAATAAACTTTTTTATCAAAATTTTTCTTGCATTTCATTAAAATTGCTTATGATTTTGTGTTATTTCATTATAAAAGTTATTTTTCATTAAAATTACTCTCAATCGTATATTATTTTATTATAAAAGTTTAAAATACTAGCTGAGAAAAATGTATGTATTATAAATGTAATTTAAGATAACTAGACTTAAATGCATTTCAATAAAAACACAGTTTTTGCTAAATCCATAAATTCTTAAATCTCTAAATCCAAAAACATAAATTCACTTTGACTATAAAATTTTATTAATTAAATAATGCGAAAGAATAATGTCTTCATAGAATAATAATTATGCTCGTTTATCAAATTGTAATAAATATAAGGAGAAATGTGTTAAACATTAGTATAATGGTGTGTAAAAGTACTGTTAAAAATTTTTATTTTATAATTTATTAAAGTATATTTTTTAAAAAAATAAAAATATTTGCTTTATAAGAAATTCTAGTGGGGTGAGAAATTTTTGCAGAAACAGAGATAAAAAAAAAATTTTCCACATCAGGAGGATGAATTAGAGGATGTGGATAATTATCATCCTATTCACTTGTCATTCCTAAGTTAATGTCATATTCAACTAATATTTTAGACTTTTATGATAAAATAATACAAGATCCAGTGTAATTTTGTTGAAAAAGAACTTTTATGATGAAATAAAATAAGATTATGGATAATTTTGATGAAATAATACAAGTTTAATGGTAAATTTGATAAAAAAAAATTTTCATCATTTATCATCACTTTAGAACAAATTCAAGGAGTGTTTTTAGAAATTTATAAGGTATTTTGCTTGAAATTACAACATCGCCTTTTAATCCATAGTTTTATAATTAAGTGGGGTTAATTACTCTAAAAAAATATAAGAAGAGATAACAACTAAAATATATGAATTGAGAAAGAAATAATAACACTACGTTTAGAACAAAAAAATTTCATATATTTGTTCATGTTTGTAATCTAAAAAATGTTAATTTTTGCTATACAAATCCAACTTATTTAATTTCAACATAATTATTAACTATATAAATTTAATCTAATTAACTCAAATTTTATTAAAATTAATGAAATGGCTCTTAAATTTTGCTTTAAGACACTATTTTACATCTATGAATTTTTGCATTATTATATTCAAAGGATATTTCACTATTTTTATATAATTTAGGCTACTAAATGAGTGGATAAAAATAAATTTAGGTACATTATAAGAGAATATTATATTATAATTAGTATAGTAAAGTGAATATCAAGTTAATTATAAAAAAATAAAAATTACTATAATTACTTATATAAAATTACTAACATACTAGTAATTACTTATTTTAAATATTATATTATTTTTATTTATTAAATCATGCATTGAATCAGTGTAGTATAGTAGCATAACGATAATGTTGAATTTAGCTATATTATATTATCTTTCCAATGTCCCTTTTACACCAAAATCACAATTCGGTATTTTTTTTTCACTTTCACTAAAATCAAAATTCTAAAATTCAATATTCAATAATTTAAACTCTAATAATTTCCATAAACCAAGTCAATGTTGAAGGAATTGAAGTTTAAGGCTTTTTTTAAAAAAAAGGTAAAGGCATTGATTTGTCTTCAAAGATCAGATATCTCATGAATATCACCTCCAATTTCACCATTTGTACAACTCCATTTGCCCAAATTAAATATAAAAAATAATCAACTCCAACATCATATTTCTCTGAGGTTGCGTTGGCTCTGTCAAACCGATAGTAGTAATTCGTAGATTCGACTTCGATCATGCCGAATGACTTTTAAAGTGTGGCTCATAATTGCATTGAGTCGTAGCAGTGCTGGATTTTGAGATCATCAAGGGAAAGGGTTAGTTATTATTAGCGTTCGAGTTTGAAAAGAGAGAGAACGAAGCATACATTTGATTATTGCCTGATTTCTTATGGTAGATAAAGACAAAGGGAGTTAGTCTAATTTTGTGAAAAAAGGACGATGAGAATGAGAAAAGCGTAGCAAAGGCAAGGGAAACAAATGAGACCGTTGCTGTGAGAAAATATTGTGTTGGTGGGGATAGTTTTGAAATTTAAATTTTTTGAATTTTTCTTTTTTTAATAATGAAGATGTTTTATTTTATAAATAATCATACGATATAAAAAAAATTAATGATTTAAACTACCAATATAAAACCAATCATCAACGCTACTAATAATGATACATTAACTTAATTCTAAAACTATGGTTATATTTTTAACGTGAATCTTCTTTGATAACTATATAATATTTGTAATCAATTATAAAAACTTCTACCATATATCACGTTATAGAGTGATGTGAACTCAAATTTATATATTACAATATAATAAATTTAGGAGATGATATCTAATAATATATTTTCATATGTTACTAAATAATCAATGTCAAATTACCAAATTTTTTTAAAAAAAGATAAAAATTTCATCAAGAAACACAAAATAACAAATTTAAAGTAAAAATTCTCAAAAGAGAAGCAAAACAAAATAAAAATTGACAATAAAGTAAAATAATTTACTTTATTGAAGAAAATAAAAGAACAAATAGAAAAGAGATCTACCTCTAATAAAATATATCAATAATAGTTTCAACACACTAAAAGAAAAAGTTATTTTTACATAAAAGAAAAATAATCATTTTTTATTTATCCTTTGGATTCTGAATTTTTTCTTATTGATTAAATATTAATATGCTAAAACATAATATAATGATGAAATAATTTAACAGCAACAAAATTGAAATTTGTTTTACACTAACCCTTTATTTGGAATGAGATAAAATAAGGAAAAAAGGAAAATAATGATGAAAAATAATAAAAGACTATAACTTTTCATTGTTTGAGAATGAAAGAAAAATAATTTTTATTTTTCTATTTTTTCTAAAATACAGAGAAAATATGATGATTAAAGAAAATTATAATAAATTTATATTTTTAACTTTGATACTTTTATATTAAAATTTTCCCCCTTTATTCTTTATTTAAATATGAAAAGGGAAAATAAATGAAGAAAACTAAAATTTATTTTTCATCTTTATTTTTTTCCCTTTCCAAATAATTTTCTAAACATAAGGTAAAAAAATTTTTAAGTGTCTTAATGAATATTTAAAAATGGGGAAGTGATTAGTGGACTATAACAAAATCTAAAAAGTTTTAGTAATTTATTGGATAAATTGCACAAGAACTTAAACATTAGGGTTTATTTTAGTTTGATCATTAAAGGGAAATCTGAACAATTCAATAATTTAATTATCAAATGGATTCTATAATTTTTTTTTTTGTAACTTTCAATAATTTAATCATTGAAATGCTAATTAGCATATAGGAATTAATTTTTATAAGTGTAGTAAAGCATTTTTTTTTTTCATTTTGGGCCCCACGAGTGCACATGATGTTCTCTCTCCTACTCACTTATAAGTTAAATCAATTTCAAACGCAGAAAATTTCACCTTTTTTTTTCAAATCATATCGAAGATCGAATTAATTAATTGATATGTTTTTAATTCGACTATTCAATTGATTTGATTGATCTTATTTAATATATTTTTTTATTCTTTCAAAAATGTATAAATAATATTTAAAAATTATAAATAAAGTATAAATCTATTTTTTAAGATTTAAATTTTGAGTACAATAATGTAATTTTATCATTTTAAATTTTCACAAAATAATATAGTTTTAAATTGAACCGATTTGATTTGATTTTCAATATTGCACAGTTTTCTCAGTTTTAACCATTTTTTTTATTTTGATCAATTTTTAAATTTTAATTTTTTATATTGAACTAAACCAAATCACTTATCATTTTCAATTTTATTGATCCGGTCTGATTTTGAAACATTTATCCTATCTATATTTCTCACCTATGTTCCTTTTTATCATTGTCAATATTTTTAAAATCAGTTAGGAGATCTAATCAATTAATTGGCCAATGCCAATTTGCTAATTTGACTAATTCAATTGATCTAATTCGATATGATAGATTTTTAAAAATTTTTTAAATATACATAAATAATACTTAAAATATTTTTTAAAAATCAGAAAAAAATATAATATGATAAGGTAATAAACACTATTTTTTAACTTTAAATTTTGAATAAAATAGTGTAATTTCTTAAAATTTTCATCAAACGGCATTATTTTAAGTTACATTGATTTTCAATTTTATCTAGATTTATCAATTTTAATTTTTTTCCAATTTTTTGAGTAATTTATTTTTAATATTAAACTAAATAAAATTAATGATCAATTTATGATTTTATCAATTCGATTGATCGGTTTTTACAATACTAATCATCATTGTGTTGGCGATGTTTAGTGAAAAGTGAGTATACTAAGAGACTCGCTAACTTACTAGGAGCACACAGATGCCTATCGTACGTCTAAGTTGTTCGCCATTCTGGCGGACTTGAATAGTTGGAATATATATATATATATATATATGATGTTACAATAAATATAAAATTAATCTTAATTTTTTGTATACCTTTCATTTATTATTTTAATTTAATATTCATTAATTTTTAAATTTATGTGCATATATGGCAAGTATTTTATTAATAATTTACTTTTTCTTTTTTTTTTTCTATTTATTATTCTACTTTTAAAAAGTAACTAAATAATACATTTTTATAGTTATATTATTTATTTCGTTTTTATTAAAAATATTTTGTTAGTAACCACAAATCAACAATCCACTAATATATTAAAAATGTAATTAAATATTTATTTAAAATATAAATAGAAATACAGTTTGAGCAACATGTTGGTTCTCGACTAGTTTGTCTTTAGGGTATAATTTTAATATTTTATATATTAAATTAAATAAATAAATATAATAAATAATATATTTTACGTATCCTTACAATATATTATTTCAAATTTTACGATATTAAAATTATTATTTTGCATTTATGAAATTTTAATAATTATTTTTATTATTTATTATATATGTTAATATATTTTTAATAATTATAATATCCTATATATAATTTTTTATAAAATTTATGTATAATAATTTAAATAAATTATTTTTTATAAATAATATAAAAGAAATCTAAAAGAAAAAATATTTTTATCTTTTATTAACTATTAACAATTGGATTGGAAAACAATTTCAAATAGGAGAAAATTTTAACAACAACTAATTAACACATTAATCAACTATCAGTTGTTGTTTTAGAATTTTTCCAAAAACTATTTCATCATTTGATAAGTTTCGATTATCAGTTGCACTCATCATCTATGCCAAACATCCTCTTTATTGATTGTGGTTTGCGATCCAAAAGTTATTTGACAATATGAACATGTTCTAATTGAAGTCAACCATCTTCGTTTAGGCAGTAATTAATATGTTGAATTAATATGAATTCTCTTCAATTCCTCTGACACAAGATAATGGTAATATACACTATATTGACTACGTCGTATTATGAACTAATTAACTATAATTTATATATGTTTGTTATTTTAAATGATAACTTATAATTTTCTTAAATATTATTATCTAAAATATATTATATAAAAAATTTTATTGACTATATATCTGATGTCGTGAACTTAGATTATAAAAAAATTTCTTATAAAACTAATATTATTATTTGGCAATAGAAAAAAGAGGATAGCTTTGTAAGAAAGTAATATAAGTTTACCGCGGCAAATTAAAAATATGTGAAATATTTAAAAAACATTTTTAATGTTTTGTGATTATCCCTTTTAGAAAATGAATGATAAATCCATTAACACAATCATTGGATCTAACACATAGTATTGACATAATATCTAATTATTGATTTGGTTCATGCTCACAACATTAGAGTATGCCATTTATGGGTATTGAGTTGAATAATTCAGGTCTTCTAAATTGAGGTCTGCAAGATAAGAGAAAATGAGAGATAAGTTTAACCTATATTGGAAGTACATTTCGATACTTAAGTCATAGATTGTTATTTATAAGTGATAGTAGTGAGTGTAAAATAAAATGAATAATATATCTAGTTGCAAGCTTTTTATACAACGGCTCAAATGAATTATTTAGATAATATTAAGCACACTTCATGTATTGGATGATGCTTCTCTCACTTGTGCGACACTTGTTGAAAATAATAGCACTTTTGAAAAAGATAGTTAGAAATGGTTGAATAGTCACACATATTAGTTGAGTCAAACTAATCATTAAACTAAGAGTTTAATATGAATCAAGTTGAGCATATAATAAGTTGAATGAGCTTTGCTCATGATGCGGACTAGGTCTTAAAGAATAGTGGGTCTAATTCATATATATATATATATAATTTTATTAAATGACATATAGAATCGTATGTTATAAAGTTTAAATAAATTTAATAATTTCATTTATAATCATATAAAAATATTTATACTGCTAATATATTATAAATTGTCATTTCTAAATTGGTAACCATTAAATTAATTTAGTTCTTTTTACTTGTCACAATATTATAAAAGCCACAACTACACGTGTGTCCTCATATTTCGTAAATGATTGTATTTTAATTCTCAAGGTTTAGGGATATTAAACATTTTGATTCCTCGATTTCTCAAGCATAGTATTCATGCTACTAACAAGATGGTGATTTTTTTTTTTTTAAGGAAAACAGAATGATGACTTTAGTTTGTATTTAAAACATAACCGACTAATATGGTGTTGATTCAACAATTAAAGTGATTGATTTTTAAGATCCTTTGTTAATAATATTCGTAAAAATGCATAATTAATCAATTTGAATAAGATTAGTTTCATATCCAAGAGAATGTGAAAATACCTAACTTAAATGCATAATACATAATTAGTCAGCTCAAACTGGAAATATAAATGCATGCTTGCTTTACAAAAGATTAATATATTATTTATTTTATTTGTATTATATTTTTAAAACTAATATTATGATGTAATTTAATTTATAGTTTAACTATATAATAAATTGGAGATAAAAAACTAAGTTTTATATGAGATAAAAAAAATGAGAATTTTTGGAAAGTGAAATAAAAGTGAAAAGTAAATTAGTAAGAATACTGAACATGATTAACAATAAATTTGTTTGAGAATATATTAAAAACAAGCTCATAAAACAAATATTACATAATACATCAATTTAAAAAGATTTTGTGAAAAATCAAAAGACAAATAATTTATTAACTTTTAAGATACATCATATGGATGATTGCAAATCCTTTTCATATGAAACTAATTGATAAATATGATTTTTGTATATATTTTCTCACGTAAAAGTGTGAAATCCAATTTGAGATACTTGTGAAATGTAATTTTTTAAAAAAATTTGACTTATATCTTAAACATGTATAATTTAGAGTAAAAGTTAAAATTGCGATATCGTAGAAACCTAATTAAATCAAAGACATTTTATTGTTTTAAAAAATAACTGTAGCTTATTGCCTATAGATTTTTATAAGAAAATAATAGTAATAGTTGTTTATTAAGAGTCTTTTTAGTACATTTTATTTGATTAGTCTTTTTAGTACATTTTATTTGATTAGTTCATATTATTTATAATTTAAATATTTTTAAATTATGTTTTATTTTATGTAATTCATTGTAATAAAAATATATTTAAATGTAATATTTTAATTATTATAATAGATTAATTTTAAAAGGATAAACTATGATTACACCCTTGTGTTTTATCTCAATATATTTCACTCTTTATTTTATAAAATTTTACACTTCATTTAGAAAAAAAAAAAAAAGTAGGGTGGTAAAAGAAAGGATAAAAAAATGGAAAAAATAAGAGAAATATAAGGAAAAATTCTTTTTTCTATCTAGTTTGAAAATATATGGAATTGAGAAAAGAAATGGTGGAGAAAATCATATTTTATTATTTGAAAAATAATAGAGAATGAAAATAAATAAAAGTTTTTTAATTTAAAATTACTATTTTACCCTTTGTATTATGATATTTGACATTGTATTTAAATTATTGAATTTAAGTCTATAACCTTATTAATAATACTAACATGATATATGTCATGTTTTTAAATATTTAATAGATATTTATAATTGTTATTTATATTTGATTCATTAAATGTCTCAAATTCTTCAATTAAAATTTTATATAGGGTTTTTTAGCCTATATATATATATTTTTTTACATATCTATGATATTGAAATTCTATATATTATTTAAAAATATTTAATTTAAATATTAAATTTGATGATACTTATATTATAGTATAGTAAAAATAAATTAAAAATATTAGAGATATATTAATTTTTTATTATTATGATTAATTTATAAAATTATATTGATTAATTTATATTATAAAATTTATTGATAAAAAAATATTTCAAAATTAATAAAATATAAAATTAATTTGAAAATTTTTACACAAATTTCAATAAAATAATAATAAATATGGGTATTAAATTAAAAAACTATATGAGCATATTTGTAATTTAATTGAAAATACCTTTATTGTATATTTCTTCTCCATCTTTTCTCTTTAAAAATGAGGGAATTAGTTTTGGTGGACTGCAAAGAAAATTTTATTATTCATAATTTCTTCTCCATCTTTTTCATAGGGCTACCAAACAAGGAAAAATTTATTTTCTCCCTTCTTTTCATCCTTCTCCTTTCCTTTTTCTAGTCTTTCTCCTTTTCCCAAATATAGAATTAGTGTTTATTACCATTAATTTCAAAGTATTTCCATATATTTTCCTATTCAATGTATAAGCAATGACCACAATATCTTTACTTTTATATTAAATTTTTATTTTTTACCAACTACACATGTTCAAAAATATATTACTAATTAATTTCTCCCCAATATCATGGACAATAATCAATCAAAATAACAACTTAATATAAAATTCTATAAAATTAAAAAAAAATCACTTTCAATTATAAATGAAAGTCTTAAAAAAATAATAATTAGGCAACATCATCACTCACAAACCCTTGAAAGAGTGCATGTGATAAAACAATCCAAAAAATTTATATTATACAAAATCCATAATTTTCTATAATCTCAGGCACCAAAGTGTCATTAACATTTAGTACAACATTTATTTTATTTAGATCATCAACCATGCATTAGAAAACAATATTATCTAACTTGTTTCATTTCATGTTTTTCATTTCTTCACAATAGAGTTGACCATTAATATCTGAAATTATCTCATTGTAAAATGAGTATATGACATAATGCGATTCTAATAAAGTGAGGGTATTATTAGTAAAATAAATGAGGTGATCATGAGGATGGTGAGAAGAGAATTTGAGCTTTAACAATGTCAACTACTGCCATTAGTGAGGTCCTAAAAAAGGGAAAACTCATGAGTTTGGTCAACGAGGGATCCAAACTAATTTGCAAAAAAATAAAAATAAATGTATGCCCACAAAGTATAAAAGAGAAATGATATTGATGGAATGGGTTTGAAGCACTTGAATTGAAAGGGCAATTTAGTTACTATATGAATTTTCTTTTTATAAAAATTGACTTTTCTAATCAAATGGAAAAAAACAAATTTACTATATGGATTATACTTTATGTAGCGACATTAAAATAAAAGGATGTATAATTAATTTTTATAAAATGATGGGTGGAATAATATATTAAAGTAAAACACATTATTTAATTATATTTTATTCATTTAAAAATATTAAAATTTGAAGAGGAGTAAAGGTATTTTGGCATTTCTTTTTTTTTTTTTCCAGAGTCCTTAATAGCTCAAATTAAAATTTTAGGCTAATTTAACGCATATTTTATTTTATAGTCTAATCTAACCGAAGACTTTAATATGTAATGTGTATCACCTGCGCTATGTGTTGTATTTGAATAAAAATAAATATTATATAACATAATATTCTTTTCAAATTATTCAATAGACCAATAATAAAAAATAAAAAATCATAAATTCTCAATAAAATCTTCATCAATGCTTCAACCTCTTTTACTTATCCACTATCCAAAATTGATTGTGGGATTTTACCAATATAAACCCTAATCACTCAACAGTGAATGCACCAAAAAGAATAATTACAAAGTTTGTTAATCTCATATGCAATGAGATACTACTCACCAAATGCATTTCAAAAAGCTTTTTGTTATCTCCAGAAACATCAAAAGTGATTGATGAGAATTATGATGTGGAATCGATGAAGGCATAGTTTGGTTTATTAGATGCACAGTAGAGGATGGAGACGTGAAAACGACATCATTCAAGGTGAGATTGAAAAGTATACGTGAGAGGTGGTCGAAAAATATATCCAACTTAACGAGATTAAGATCTAAAAGAGTGTTGTTCACTGTAATCAGTAATGGTGGCAATGACAATGTGGGTAAGTAAAGAAAGGCATATAGGACGAGACCAAAAAGATTGTGGCAAAGGAAAATGAGGTACACGCGGTAAAAGAAAATTTTATTTTAAAATAAAATAGAGGAAGATACAAGAAAGACTTTCTCTTTCTTCCTTGCGGTTTAATAATTCAATAAGAAAAAACAAAATAAAATCATTAATATATATTATTAATTTTAATCTCAAAATTAACTTTAAATAATTATTTATCATTTATTAAACAACTGTGTCATTAAACTGCCATAACAAAAAAATTAATTTTAAATAAAAAATTTAAAAAATTCAACTGTCATAATAGAAATAATTTACAATTATAAATTATAAAATCTTTAAAAAAAAATTCTAATGTCAAAAATTTGAACAAAAAATTAAAAAAACTTAAAAAGTAAACATTCTGAATTATTTCTAAATAAAAATTAAAAAAATCTATAAAAATAAAAATTCTAAATAGAAAATCAAAATATTTTGAACACAAATTTTGAAAATCCTAAAAAGTGAAAAATTTAAAGTATTTCTAAATAGAAAATTAGAAAAACAAAACAAGTAATAAATAGAAACTAAAGATTTAAATTAATTTAATTAATTGTTCAAAATTCTATATATATAAGAACAAACAACAATATAATATATTATCATGAATTATTTTATTCACATTTTAGAAAATTTTATCTTAAAATTGTGTCTTACAAAAATGAAGGTATGAGTCAATAACTAGTGTTTTTTTTTATCATAATTACCTCATATATGTTTATATATAATTTATAATTATCTATTAATTTTATTTTTTATTATGAAAATTAATATTATTTATTTGATCGATGATAAAAAACTACTTTATTCAAATTTAATAAATTTTAGTTTAAAATTGTATCATATAAAATTAAAAATATAAATCAATAAATAATTTTTTATTATTATTAACTCCATACATGATTATAAGTTTAAGAAATTTATAATTTTATTTTATTTATTTGACAATAATTTTTATAAAATAATAATTAAATAATAATTATTTATGTATTAATTTTTAATTATTTAATAAAAATAAATATTAAATTTATCTAAAAATTGTTATTATAAATATATCTTGTAATGCGCAGTTTCGCTGGTAATTTTATAATTATTTTCAAATGATTGACTGCGTGTATCTCATGCAAAAGTTTCCATATTTGAAGTTGGGCTAAATTAGGCCATAAGTTAGATAATGTGCGCTAAATTAGACTAAAAAGTTAATTTGAGCTATTAAGGACTTTTTGGAAAAGTTTAGGAACTGAAATGGCCTTTTATCCAATTTGAAGATGCTTGCATTCCTCTTCCCGTAAAAATGCTCGACTTAAAGTGGACATCTAAGCTCTCTAAATCTAACCGGAGGATCCAAACCATTACTATTCCGTTCCATTACCAGACCTGCAAAAGATTTTCCAGTTGGATACTGCTTCATCTATCGTCGCTTCACTAACCACTATTGTTTTACGTCTTCTTCGCGACAAGCGAACTCCTCCATTTCTAGGGTTTTAGGATCCTTAACGGATAGAAAAAATGCTAATGCAGTTGCCACGCTTGACGAACTCTCTTCGAGACCCGTTCGATGTTGACCAAGCCTATCTCCAGCGCAAGATCATCCTCCAGAACCGCCTCCAGCCTCACAAGTAATTATAATTTTAAAACAAAAAGAGAAACGTCCCTTATCCTCCGTTTGGTTACTTAGAAAATGCAAGAAAATTGATGAAATCAGTACTTAATTTTAGTTAATATGGGATGAAACTAATGCAGGACACTAAAAAAGACTTATTAGATTGATTTATTATAGATTGATTTTGTTGTTTGTATGTTTGATTAAAAATGAAATGTAAAATTAGTGTTTAATTCTTTATAAGTTCAAGAATTCGTACTGCTTTCACCTGTAAATCACTTCAAATTGCTAGTTACCGAGTTTTCTTTTTTTCTTTTCTTAACTGGGTGATATAGTGCTGCAAAATCAGTTAATGAATCGGAGCTGGCTAGGAAAATAGTTCATCGATGGGAAGAAGGTAATGTAGTATGCGTGATAGTGAATTGCTCATCTATGTTGTTTTATCCGGTGATTTTAAAGTCTTTTGGAACTTGTGAGACAGCTTCGACCGAAGTGAGACAAGCCTACAAGCAGTTTATCGGAGCAATAGTGGAGCTAATAGATGGAGAAGTACCATCTGAGGAGTTCCGTGAGGTGGTGCTTACTGCTTATCGTCTATTTCAGGGACCAGGGCCAGGAGAGGAGGATGATGTTGATTCCAATATTCTCAAGAAGAAGTAAGGATTTGACTACCTCATGCTTTAAAATTTTATTTGCGGGATGTTATCATTTGCATTATATATGGCATTATTGAGCAAAAGAAGAATTTTAAAAGAGTGAGAAAGAGTTGGTCTTCCCATTAGGAATAGGGTTCCCCGTCCACCTTAAGACTAGTGGAATTATTATTTTGTGTGGGGAGGGGCTACTTGTTATCTGGCGTAGGCTCACTAGAATTCCTAATTGAGAAAAAAAAAAAAAAAATTGAGATAGAACTTGGGCATGGATTCAAATAAATTCTTGAGTTGAAATAGCTTGGTGTTTGTACCAATGCACATTTAGATCTCAGTGGTAAGAGTTGATACTAACACTAGGACTTCCCTTTTTATATTGACCAAATTGAGCATTTGTGCATCATAGAATAAATAATTACATTATGCCTGAAATTTTTGTTTCTCAACATGACTTTCGGACTGCAGAGACTGCAGTGCGTTAGTATTCGGCATGTTTTATGTATAAGATTAATTGTATACAGCAACAAGAATTCATGCATTATGATGGCAGTATATAATATTAATATGCAGATTAGAACTGCAGAATTTTATTGGTCGTGCAGTTTCAGATGCTAAACTCCAGAGAGTTGTCAATATAGTTCGGAGGCTTTCTGGGTTGCAACTTACCGGCCATAGGGCTGAGCTTGTTTCAGAAATACATGTCAATGCGAGTGGCAATGCTCTCGAGTTTGGCGCTGACCTTGTTTTCCAAGCTCCAGCGAGGTTTCTAGTGGATGTTAATTTGGAGGATGATGAACTACTTGGTGAGAAACCTTCTTCCTTTGATTATGGATTGTACGATCATAATGACAACGACCAGAATCATCCTGCTGCTGATTGTGGAAAATTCAATTTAAGTTGGTTAAGAGATGCATGTAACAAGATAGTTCGAGAAAGCACTTCACAGCTTTCCCGAGATGATCTGGCAATGGCGATATGCCGTGTACTTGATTCAGATAAACCTGGTGAAGAGGTACTGGTTATGTTTACTATTCTCTAGATATATTGAGGTCAAATTTGAGCATTTCGTTCATAACTATCAAATTTTAATACTGTTACATCTTTCCATCTTCTAGATAGCTAGTGAGTTATTGGATCTTGTTGGTGATAGTGCTTTTGAAACTGTTCAAGACCTTATATCGGTAAGGATATTAACAATTATTCTAGTTACTTGTAACTATCTGACTTACTATCTATCAAATTTACTTCTTAGCTGATGCAATTAGTGAACAATCCTTGTAGTTTACTGTAATTTGATTTGTCATAGTATTTTGAGGAATTATAACTTTGCTGTTTTAGTTAGTTACGGAAGGCAGAATAAATTATTTTTTTGTTTTGAAATTCATGATGATTTCTTCTTCAGAACAGCTTCCATTTGAGTTTATGTCATGCTCAGTAATGTGAAGGAATAGCATTTCTTACCTAGAAAGGAATGCTAACTAAAATGCTGGAAGTGAAACTACCAGAGTGAAATTGAAGCGAACATAACAGAGCAAAATTAACTATTTTTCTTGAACTTTGGTTCCTATTTCTCTCTCTCACTTACCCAGAAACACATTGGTTATTGGACATGACTCAATTAAACACTCGCCCATATATTGGTGGAGTTATAGTTGATGTTTTCATTTCCTTTTCCAGCATCGAAAGGAACTTGTTGATGCTATCCATCATGGGTTCTCAGTACTGAAATCAGACAAAATGGCTTCAAGCATTCAATCACGTATGCCTACTTATGGTACCCAGGTATCATCATTATAGTTCTGTTTCTGTCTAATTAAATTTGAGTCACTAAAAGGCTAACCTTCACCAAGAAGTTACATCCCAGCTTCTGTTTTAGGTCACTGTCCTAACAGAATCTGAAAGGCAAATTGATAAACTTCGACGAAAGGAGGAAAAACGACATAGACGTGGAACAGAACCTGGGGTTGAGAGTGATGCATCAGCTGCAAGCTTTTCTTCTTTACTTCAAGCAAGTGAGAGAAAAACTCTGTTGGATGATCTGATTGGATCTGGGACTGGGCCCCATTCGTTATCAGTAACTGCACTTCCTCAAGGTACTATCAGGAAACATTACAAGGGCTATGAAGAAGTTGTTATCCCTCCAACACCAACCGCACAGCTGAAACCTGGCGAAAAGCTGGTAATTGTTGTGATATAGTGTTGTCTATCGTGATTGATCATCAATAGTTCTGTGTATTCATTTTTTATGTTTTATGATGTTAACTGGCTGACATATTTGTTGATACTATGGTTATAATGGATTGAGAAAGGGAGAAAAAGGAATGAAAAAAAGAAAGGAGAAACACAATATCTTAAAATAGAATGGACATATTACTTGAAATCCATTGATTGATTGTCAAAGTTTTTGGAGAATATTATGTGTAGTTTGAAAACTATCTTCTTTATTTGTTTGGAAGAAGAAAGAGTGCTTCCTGAATGATTGTTCTTTCCAATCAAATTGCTTACTTTCTGTTGCTTTATTTTACCCTTTATTTGGGAAAGAGTAAGAAAAGGGAACCGAAGAAGGGTTGCAAAGGAGGGGATAGAAAAGGAGAAGGGGGCATAGTGTTTTCTCCTCCATTGTTTGCATAGTGGAGGGGAAAGGGAGGGGCAAAGTATGTAAAAAACTAATCTTTTTATTTAAATTACTATACTATCACTTACTTTTTCTTTAGAAAAAAAGAATAAGTATCGGGGTAAAATGGTAAATTTAAATTGTTACACACCATTTTCACCTCAATTTGGTTGATTGAATTTGGTGGGCCCATGAAATTCAGATATGAAATGACATAGTTTGGTTATTGATTTATAACATGAGTGATTCCTCTGGTTTCTAACGTTATATGATTGTTTTACCTTGGAGGATGGAAGTTGTAATGTTTCATTGGCTATACATTAATGATGTGATAACCAAAATACTTGTTCAGAAAGTATTGTTGGTGTATGCATGTTTCCATTAGATATGGATTCTGGTAAAATGGCGCTGTAACTGTTTTGAACATTTACATTATACAAAATCTGAATAGCTGCAAATTTTAGAAACTATAAGAGATTACAATCTTATAATCTATTTTCAATATTGGAAGTGGCATTGATGTACAGGTAAGTTCTATCCTCTTTGCCAAAGGGGCTAGTAGATTAATGATAAGCAGTACCTTCTTCTGGGAGATTTTTGCAATAAAAATGATTCAAAAGGCACAACAATATGTAATAACTTTTCTTTTTTTAGTGAAGGTCGGGTGATCCAATGTAGAGCACATACTTTGTGATTGCTGTCTTTACCATTTATATACAAATTGGTTTCTTTTTGTAGGCTGCCTTCTGGGAAGCCTGTTATTATGCTGTTAATATGCTAATTAATGTTCGTTATTTTTTACCATATTTCTATTCATTGTTACATGTTTCAGATTGAGATCAAGGATTTAGATGATTTTGCTCAAGCTGCTTTCCATGGATACGAATCACTGAACCGTATCCAGAGTCGGATATTTCATACTGTTTATGACACTAATGAGAATATACTTGTAAGTCTTCTATATTGTGAATAGATTGCCAGTTGTTCACAAGGTGAATTTGACATTTTTAGTCAAAAAAACTCTACAATGGCTAAACAGCTTCATACTACTTTTTGCAGCATCTAAATTGATGCTTTTTCTAAAAAGCAGGTTTCAATCGCAACGTCAAACAGACTATTAATTGATTTGCAATCATTTCGGATTGAGGGATTTTGGATTTTTTGTTGTTCGCATTGAAATTTAGGCTAGAGTTGATAAATTATTCTTGAGCATGCAGCTGTTCTATAGATTAGCCTGTTGTACTTTGTCACGACCCAAAATTTGGGCCATGTTGGTGCTAGAAAACTAGGCTGAAGGCCACTAGGACCCATAAGAAGTCTAATTTAACTTGTAGAACGGATCATCATGCCTTCCACTTTGTACTTTGATAACTTAAATCCTTAAATTTATCTTACATTAGACATTAAATCCTTAAATTATCTTACATTAGACATTAATCTTTCTTACATTACGCCCCTCCTCAAAATTCTTAGGATAAAACAATGGGATATAAGGAATTAAGTCAACTTAATTCCCAAACATTTCCTTTAAAAAATTTATTTTCTTGTCATAACATTCATTTCTTTTCGTTCATGCATAGCTTTCTTTTCTTTCATTTCTTTCATGACTTTAATTTCTTTTTATTTCATGCATTACATACATATACATATCATAAATTTAAAATCTTCCATTAAATAATACTTAGAATCAAGGGTGGGGTCTAAAACTAGGTATCATTCTTCCAGCATCATTCTTTCATAATCATAGGCATGAATCTTTTCTCATGTGGTCATAAATCTCATCTTCCTTATCATTGCTTATAAAAATAACTATCGTTTCATACACATTCTTACTTAAACTTAGACATTACAAACATAACTAAGGATACAGATTAAACTTAAACAATTTGCTTAATACATATGTAACTCTTTTTTTTACATAGACATCATCAATATAGGCAACTATAAAGGAATAATCTAGTGCCTTAACAATACATGGCATATAACTTAAATCTTTAACCTTTAGCTTATAGCATATATCCATGACGTCTATCTTATGCTCAATCTGCCAAAATTGGTATGTGTGGGGGTGAGTTTCTTATGGGAAAATAAATGAGGAAATATATCCATTATGATGTTCACATTGCCTTTTCATGAATGCTTTCTTGTCCACATGATATATATCTTTCATAACATTGTCATACATAGCTTTACTTTTCTCGTGTAGAGAGTTGCCTCTACAGTCGTGTCATATTTTATCTCTCACGAGGGAGTTGCCTCTCCAATCGTGTCATAACTCACAGGAGAGTTGCTCTCCAATCATGTCATCTCATAACATTTCTTTTATGAGGGACTCACTTCTTTAGCTGTGTCATTTACGTCATATATGAATACAAACATAATCAAACTTATTTTTCTCGCATGGGAGAGTTGCCTCACCGGTCATGCATACAGGGGAGTTGCCTCTCCAGTTGTATCATCTCATATCTTTCACGAGGAGTTGCCTCTCCAATCATGTCATATATTTGTCTCTCATGGGGGAGTCGCCAACTGTGTCTTTTCTTTTCTTTCATTTACATTACATGGCATACATCCATAACACATGACATTTGTATCATAACATTTTCATTTCATTTCATATTATGCATGACTTTTAGTAACATAACTTGGCTTACTTTGGCTTACATTAAACTCATGCATGCAATGGACATTAGACATCTACTAGTAAACCAATCATCTTGCTTAGCTATCTTTAGCTCTTTCCTTGCTTTGCTTTTGCTATTTTCTCTGTCTTTGCCTTAGCCTTACTTGCTCTTTTAGCTTCCTTGTAGTGATGATTTCATCACACACACACACTTAGACATAAACATACATCTACATTACTTACTAGGAGCTTAGAATAAGGAAAGTTATTCAACACACCAATAGAACATAAATCATTCGCATAACACATAATACTATAGGCAAACTTAAGCTAAGTCCTATACAGCATTTAAACATTCTTTCTAACTTAGCATTTAAAACATAATCTGTAACTTATAATTCTTAACTGTCATTCTTAACTCTTAACATCAATATTCTTTAACCTTAATCATGACATTAGCATTTACATCATCTTGCGTTAATATCATCATTCAATTATATTCATAATTCTTATTCTTTCCATGATCATCAATTACATTCCTTTGCTCATTTTTATGCCTATTCTCATCATAAAACATCCATATACGTCATAATTCTCATATGCCCTTGATGAAGGACAACATCATATTTCATTTTAAAATCATGAATATAACATTTAACATGTCATTTATCACCCCAAAACTCATAAACCATTGTTATATTCATGACTCACGCCATAGACATCTTAGTCTCATCATATTTGCAACGAGACTAGCTTTAGGTGCACTAAAACTTATTCATGCATTATCATTATTCTCTAGCCTTTATCATGACATCAAATCATCATAAACATCATCATTTAAGCCTTAGACATCAGTAAACATAATGCCTTTGGATGAGGAACCTACTTCTAGTAGAAGAGGACACACTTTCTTAAGCTTTCAACAAGGTTTGCTCCGTTCTTAAGCTATCTTCCTTCTTCACTTGGGAGCTTCAAACTTCAAGAACTTAGGATGATTTTGTGGTTTTCCTCTCATTTTGGAGTGAAAAATGAGAGGAAAAAGCTTGTTTCTGCTGTTGAGGTTGTGCTTGAGAAGAGAGTGGTGGTTGGAGGTTGCATTAAATATGGGAGATGAGATGGTGCTTCTAGAGCTTATCTTGTAATTGGGACTTTTGGGTGTCGAACTTGAGGTTTTGTTACCAAAAGTCCTTGGTTACTATTTAGGTGCATTTGCAGCCCCGATGGTCACAACACATTTTGCCTTGGAACTTTCGGTTGCCGAAAGTCCATGGCCCTATTCCCCACTTCTTCACAATCCTCATTCCTTAGACATTCAGATACCATGTCTAAGCTTCAATAATCCTCTTCAACCTCTTCCGAAAACCATCACATTATCAATTGAACATCAATTGACCATCAAAAGGTCAGTCTTTAAACTTAACATATGCCCTAACTTCCTTCATCCTTTCTCTTTTCATTTATCATATCTTTTAACATATCTTTCTTTCTTACATATCATGCATATATTTCTTAATTTTAAACCTCTAATATCATCATTAATTCATGTATATTAAACATCATTTCTTACATGGCATATTTACACATCATGACTTACACTTTCTCATCTTTTATCATCATATCTCTTAATCATGCTTCTTAACTCACTTCATATCCTGCATAATCATCATTATATTATCAAAATCATCATTCTCATATTCATTATTTAGAGGCAAGAGTTTCATTTATGAGAGGCCCCCTATACTTGAATTCATAAGTAAAAAGAATGCTTTTTAGAATGTCTTATAGTTTTATATACTTGCAGGTATGTGCTCCAACAGGAGCTGGAAAAACAAATATAGCAATGATTTCTGTTCTACACGAGGTATGAATAAATGGACTTCGATTTCTATTCTTTGTATGAGATGTCACTTCTCCTCTTATATGAGATGCTTTGGGATGGAATGGAAGAAATCTGATTATAATCGTTTTTGCTTTTTTGTATGAGGCCCTAAGGAGATTGCTCATAGTTACAGTTTATGGACAGTCTACGTTGTGCTACTTTGATTGGGGAAATTACCAATTATTAATGTTGTAATGTGTATTTGGAAAATTCAATTCTTATCTTTTGTGAACTTTTAACTATAAGCTTTTGGCTGTTTAATATATTTTAGTTTATGGTGTGTATTTTATTTATATATATCTTAGGTGGCATAATTGGCATCAGTTTGCTTTTATAGTATTGTTCACTGTTGTCAATCTTGCCCAAATAACATTGAGCCATAGAAGTTGGAAATTACATTTGTAATGTTTCAAGTGATCAAATATTTTGGGAATTTATATGGTTAATGGGTTTCTCCCTTTAGATTGGACAGCACTTCAAGGATGGTTACTTGCACAAAGATGAGTTCAAGATAGTTTATGTTGCTCCTATGAAGGTAA
>CATIWR010087781.1:0-11082 GCA_949677035.1 Omphalea diandra | reverse complement strand
AAGGCATCATTTCAAATATAAAAATCTTTATGTCTCCCATGTTTTACCATTTCAATCATTCTATGTAACTTTGGATCCTTGCCCTATGCTTCTTTAATTCGATCATGCAACATTGGTCTCACTTGAAAAGTAGCAATCAATTTTGCATGTTTAGTTCCATATTCACAGCTCCTAATTGAACTAAATAAGACAATGGAAATACCTGTAAATGAGTTACACCACTTGATTTCCTGCTTAAAGCATCAACAACCACATTTGCCTTCCCTTGGTGATACTTAATGGTACAATCATAATCTTTTACCAATTCTAACCACTGCCTCTGCCTTATGCTTAATTTTTTTTGGCTCATCAAATAGTTCAAGCTCTTATGATCTATAAAATCTGAAAAGTTTCTCCATACAAGTAGTGTCTTTATATTTTTAAAGCAAACACAATGATAACAAGTTTTAGGTCGTGTACTGGATAAGATAATTCATAAGGTTTTAGTTGTCTTGATGCATGTGCAATTACCTTACCATGCTGCATTGCAACACATCCCAAACTTTAATGAGAGGCATCACTATATACTAAAAATCCTCCATTACCGGTAGGAGTGGCTAACACTGGAGCTGATGTCAATCTATCTTTTAATTCATCAAAACTTTCTTGACATGCTTTAGACCACTGAAATGGTACATTTTTTCGATGTAACTTAGTCAAGGAGCAACTATAAGTGAAAACCCCTCAATTAATCGGCGATAATACCCAGCTAGTCCTATGAAACTTCAAACTTCTAAAATATTCTTTGGGGTTTCCCATTTTACTATTGCTTCAATTTTGTTTGGATCCCACCTTTATGCCCTTTTAAAAAACTATATGTCCTAAAAATATCACATGGTCAATCCAAAACTCGCACTTGCTTAATTTAGCAAATAACTATTTTTCTCTCAAAATTTGCAACACAATCCTTAAGTGTTGTCATGCTCTAAATCATCCCATGTAAGCACTGAAGGCTAGGCATCACTCCTTGGAATGGTTTCCCATTAATCATATGTATCCCCTTGTAATAGCAACACTGCATAATCGAACATTTCTTCTAATGTGCATTTCATCAAATTTAAAAACTCTGTGTTCTCTTTAGTCATGCCTCTACCGCTTATGGATCTGTGGTACCATTGAAGTCGACTACACCATGTTTTCTTAATTTGTCATACATTTTCTCTCTTTGAATTTCTGGACCCTACACTGTTGGATCACCAATTCTATGTTGTGGTTGACCATGAGATATGTGTTGCGCATGAGAATGTGTCAGAGATCAAACTCTATTAGTAGGTTGATCTCTTAATGGTTGGCATGATGCTTATATGGAATGCAATAGCTGACACCTCTCTCCTTAGTGAGCCATGGGTATTACCATGACTACCCTATGCTTATGCCCTATAAATATATAAGACTATGTCATATGATAAAGCAAAATAGTGCAAAAGTCATGTCATGTTCATATGTATATCCCTATGGAACCTATCCCTGCTTTGATACCAAAAACTGTAATGACCATTCTCATTTACAAAACTCATAGCATTCATGTCAAAAATACATATGCATAAAGGTTTTATTCATCGTACACACACAATCCAACATGAATTTAATGTACATATATGTTAACTAATGTCAAGGCTAGTGACTATAAATTGGTTCCAATCTAGATGTATGCACATGACACAAGGAAAGAGAGAGTTGGAATTTAGCCGACGACCTATGGTCTATGTGTCTCGATGCAAAACCCTAAGCACCAAAATGTCCAATCTTATGCTTTAGTATCTAAAAAAAATTTGCGATTTGGTGAGTCACGATTCAATGAATAAAAACAATAGCCAGATTCTTATAGCACAACCAACATAACAATATCATTAGGATACATTTCAAGTGTAACAATTGACTATGCGAGTGCAAGTGCAATAGAATTATTTTTTTTGTCGTGACCTTGCAAGGCAAACATTGCTCCCGAAAATTCATGTGATTTAAGTAACATTTGATTTTGCTAGCCAGCATATAACAAGTGAACCTTTTGATCCATAACATGTGCCAATGGGACATATTAGTCCATCTTCCATGTGATTTGCAAGTGTTTGACAAGTCAGTTACAACATCCTTTTAGTTCCATATGCAAGTGTTCATAACAATGGTATACCAAGTAATCATTAAGACCATATAATTCTTTCTTAACTTGTATTCATATGTAAAGGGGAACAATTCAATCACATATACATGTAATAGGACATAATCACATCATAAAATTATCACACATATACACATTAGAATCTAATTATCGTTTTTACTCACCTTCTTATGTAACCAACCTTTACGATAGGTTTGGTTCTCTTTCTAGGGTTTCCTTAAAGTGTTGAGATCCTAAAATTTGATACATACATGGTTATAAGTATACCCAAATGATTATGAATGCTTGGAATGCAATTGTGGCATGATCCATGCAAGTGGACCTAGTGTTTATGCATGTTTTTCCTTATATGCCAGCCCGAGCTTGCTATACTCTCACAACAATAATTCGATATATACTTATCTAATGACTTGATTCTTTTTTTTAAAATAAACTAGACACATAATGATACAACATTTTCAAATTTCAGGCCAATATAAGACATAGAAAATGGGGTAAATTTTTGAATTTTGCTATGTTTCAATGTCATCTCAGTCTGAGTAGGTCTTACATTCTTGGACATATCTCAAATTCTACAAATCAAATTGCAAAACAGATTTACCAGAAGTTATGAAACACATAAAAGAACATTTTTCATTTTTTACTCATTATCTAATTCAGTCTATAAAATCACCAAAATAAATGACAAATCTCAGGGTGAGCAGATTTTCAATATGGTGATAATCAGTCATAATGAAGAGGCAATATCTCAACAGGCATACAAAATTTGGCAATAATATTTTATAGTCATGTAGATAATATATAAATATACAACTTTCAAGTTTAACACATTACCAAATTCCTAATCTATGGCTATCTAATTCTTGGAAAACATAATTAAAAGACTGGTGAGGTGTCATTCGGTTACAAGGTTAGTCATAATCAATGAGAAATATCTCTTTCCACACAACAAATCAATCCAAACTGCTTTATAGGTGTTTATAGGGGATATAACCTTACAAATTTCATGTTTTACAATTTGTCAAAATCAGAACCTAAGGCCATTGAAATATAAGAAAACAGAAAGACTGAGGTGATTTTGGTTGGTTGTGAACCAGCCCTAATAACTCCTCACACAAACCAAATCAAGAAAAACTGTTTCTTACAAATTTAGATGAGGCATAAAGCTACAACTTCCAAATTTTGCACTTTCTCTAATTCCTTTCCTAGGGTTGTGAAATCGTGGATACAAAATTCTGCTCTAATAATAAAATCAACACAATCAGCTCTTGTTTTTTTGAATTTAAACTTCCATCCAAGAGTTCTATCTCAAATACTCCATAATTCTCACTAGTCATGCATGATTAACATGTCATGAGAGATTAATTTAATTTGAAAATAAGATAAATTAACTTACCTATTGTCCCAAAACCAAAAAACCTAAGGCTTCCTCCTTAGGCAGCTCACTCTTCTCCCTCTCCTTGTTCTTCTTCTTCTTTCCTTTCTTTCTTCCTTAGCTCTCTCTTTCTTCTGTTGTACCTTACATTTGTGTTCTATATTCTGATCCTAAAGGGTCAAAAATTCCATTTGTAAATCGATTGTAACAAGAGAAAATCAAGGTGTTGCATTCCTATTGGTTGGAAGTTCACTTTCCTCTTTTAGTCCCTCTTCTTCAATCCTTAAGCACCTCTATCCATCTCATAATTCCTAGATGCTCCTTATACTCTAAAATAAGCTCAATAACACCATTATCTATGATGCTATAAAATGCACACAACATAAAAGATTTTTTCATGCAACTATACAAGCATTACATGTATGTTCAAGTGTCCCAAATGCAATGGTGCATGTGTCACCGTCATGTTTATCCAATTCACGTGTCTAAATGATCATTTATCCAATGCATATGTTCATGTGGGATTTCATATCATTTATGCAATGAATATGTTCATGCGATAATGCAAATGAATATGGATAGGGATGTTACACTGATCTTTCTTGGATCTCATATGGCCCTCTATATCGAGGACTCAGTTTCCCCTTCTTGCCAAAATGAATTATTCCTTTCCACGGTGAAATTTGGCATAACACTTTGTCTCTCACCTCATGTTCCATTTCTCTCATGTGTTGGTCTGTATAGCTCTTTTGCCTATCTTGTGCTACTTTAAGTTTACTTTTGATTACCTTCACCTTGTCCAATGTGTCTTGCACTAGTTCTGGCCCTTTTACAACATGCATCCCTTCTTCATCTTAATAGATAGGACTTCGACATTTTCTTCCATATAGTGCTTTATATGGTCCAATCTTATACTACTATGATATTGATTATTATAAACAAATTTAATCAGGGCAATATATTCATCCCATGCGCCTTTAAACTGTATCACACAAGCTCAAACCATGTCCTCAAGTGTTTGAATTATCCTTTTTGATTGCCTATCGGTTTGAGGATTGTTGCACTAGGATGGTTAATCCAAATCTTGGACCTATTTTGATATTGACAAAGGAGATTGATCAATCCTAATGTTTCAATTAAGTGTTGTTTTGCAGATTTAAGTTAGTTTTTCAAGTGGAAGTTGGATGGAGTTCATAATCTTCAAGAAGGCAAATTCACGGTTAGTGACTTGAAATTTGTGATCACAACTTAGCTTAAGAACAGGTTTAAACTAGGCCAGACGAATTCGTGGGCATCATCGCTATCATGATTTATACAAAGATGGGAATGATAAAGTCACAGAAAAATTTGCTGTCAGTGTCATGTCTCATTTGCGATCGTGAATTTCATAATGACTAAAAGGGGAACCAAGTCCACAACCACAACATGCCAAGTGTCCCAAGTAGCCATTAAAGAACAAAATTCGTGAGGGTGACATTATGGGTAGTGACCGTGATTCATAAAGATGAAGATTCTCCTTCAAACAGAAGAATTTGGGTCCTAAGTCATGCCCTGCATAAAGAATAATCGCGATTGCGACTTTTGTAGGTAGTTAAAAAGTAACGACTATATTTTACTGATGGACCAATGAAAAGATGACACGTGGACTAACCATTAGACACAAATGGGATTTTTTGTAGGAATTTTTAGCTCTTGTATAGAAATGTTGCGATTGTGAATCCTCAGTAGCGACCACGACTCTTTCCTGTTATATAATTAATGCAAAATCTGCCAATCATGATTTTGAGATTTAATGAGCTTCATAGTGTAATGTCTCTTTGGTGGGTATGAGCTATAAATACTCCACCAAACAGATGTAAACAAAAGAGAATTCATTAACTTGTAACAAAACTCTTGCAAATTTGCTACTCATTCTTTCTATTCTTTAAGTGATTGTTTGGTGTGAGCATAAATACCAATTATAATAGGTTTTCAGTGTGAGCCTGTAAAAACACTTAAGAAAGGTTTTAGTGTGAGCCTGTGAAAACACTTGAGAGAGGTTTTAGTGTTAGCCTTAAAAAACACTTATAAGAAAGGTTATTATGTGAGCCTTAAAAAAACACAAAGTGTAAAAGTTAGGTGTGAACTTGGAAACACCATTTTAAGTAAGTGAAACACCCAATTGCGGAGAATTAGGGAGTGGACGTAGGGTTGATTTATACTTGAACCACTATAAATCTTTGTGTCTTCTTTTCTACTCTTCCTTATCCTCATTTTAATTTTTTTAAACACCAATTCAACCCCCCTTCTTGGCTCCTAGGGCCAACAAGTGGTATCAGAGTCAAGTCTCACATACAAGCCTTAATTGGGTGAGCAAAGTTCATGGCACAAGAAGGAATCCACTCATACCTCAAGCCCTACTTTGATGGATCCAACTGTACTCATTGGAAGTGTAGGATGGAGATTTATCTTGATGCAGATGTAGTGGACTTTTAGGATGTAGTAGTCAAAGAATGGAAACCACCATCTAAAGTAGTGGATCGAATTGAAGAACTCATTCCAATGGAAGATTGGGTTAAAGCTCAAAGGAGGTCAAATGGCAAAAACAAAAGAGCAATGACCATTCTTATAAGCTCTCTCTCTAAGGAAGAGATTGGAATAGTGCAACATTGCCAAACAGCTTATGCCATTTGAAAGAATCTTGAAAACTATCATAAGGGCACAACACTGGTTAAATCAAGTCGATTGGAGATGTACGTGATAGAATAAGAGCTATTCATGATGGAAGACCATGAAAGCATCACCGAAATGATGAATAGTCTTATCTATCATCACTAACATGAAAAAATTCAAAAGGACTCTCATCAACTATGAGGTAAACAAAAAAATCCTTAAAACTCTTTTAGTAGATAAGTTTGGTGCAAGAGTGTGCAACATTCAAAAGTCCAATCCAGAGATTGAAAAGGTTCCTATGGATGTGTTCATATGGAAACTCTTAACTCATGAGTTAGCCTTACAAAAAGGATGAGCAAATGAAGAAACTAAGGGGCCAAGAAGAAAAATCAAAAAAAGAAAGAAGAATCTTGGCACACAAATCCTCAACCAAGGAGAAGGAGGTAGAAACAACCTCTAGTGATGAAAAGAGTGATAAAAATGAAGAAAAGCTAGCAATGCTCTCAAAAAAGATTGAGGAGTTAATTAGAAGAAGAAAAGAGAGAAGAAGCTTCAAGAAGACAACTCCTAATCCTAGACAGAGATCTAATGAAGTCACCTGCTATAAGTGTGGCAAGCAAGGCCACATCAAATACAATTGTCCCAAGATAAAAGAAGAAGAAGATTTTCTTAGCCACTTGGGATGATAGCTCAAGTGAAGATGAAGAATAAGGAGAAGTTGCCAACATTTGCTTTATGGCATAAGAAGACTCTCTAAATGAGGTAATTACTTCATCACACTCTCATTTAGATTTAATTGATTTTGATAAGATAGATGAAGAGCTTTTAGAGGCTCTTTCTATGAGATGTGACAAATACAAGTCATAAATGAAGTCTTAAAAGACAAAAATGTCAAAAATTAGAGGATGATTATAAATCCCTTAATGATCTTGTAAGCGAATTGAGAGCATCAAATGATGAGATCAAAAAATTTATGGAAAATCTTACTATATCATATTTTTTACTGGCTTCATTAAGAAAAGAGAATGACTCTCTAAAAAGAGAAGTCATTGAGCTTAGAAGCTCAATCTCTAAGTTCCACAAAAGAAAAGAAACCTTGGACACATTGATTGTGTCACAAAGACCACCATTGATTAGACATGGTTTAGGCTTCAATGGAGCCTCCTCATCATCACATGCTACATTTATTAGATCATCAGAACCTCAAACCTCAAGTGTTGAGGTAATTGGGAAGAAAAGTACTCCTAGCACTAAGCCTCCTAAGCCTAAGGGCAAAGAGAAGGCTCCCCCAAGCTCAAGAGACAAGACTCAAAGAGCCAACCATGCCTACATGTATAACAAAAAGCATGCTCACACTCAAAAACAATTCTCTACTACTTTTTATCACACATGCATATGCATGCATTCACATAATCAAGGTATGAGAAGGCCTTTTACTCATACTAAGTTTATACATAGGAGAAAGACTTCCAAGTCTAAACTCCAATGTCATTTGCATGAAATTTGGGCATGTTAACATTCATTATTTTATTAGGAAGGCTCACCTCAAATTAGAGGACCCTTCAACTCCTAACCTCCTAGGACCTAAGTGTGTTTGGGTACCTAAGGAAAGGTGACTTACTTTTATTGTGTAGAGAAGTGTGGCAACCACCAAATCAAGCAATTGGCATATGGATAGTGGATGTTATAAGCATATGACAGGAAATAAAAAGCTTTCATAGCATTGAAGGAAAAAGAAGGTGGAGATGTCAGATTTGGTAACAATGTTAAGGGTAAGGTAATTGGTAGTTGAACCATTGGTAAGAATGGTTGTTCCTTAATTGATAATGTTTTATTAGTTAGTGGCTTACAATATAATTTGTTGAGTGTAAGTCAATTGTGTGACAAAGGTAATAAAGTCACGTTTGATCTTAGGGAATGTCGAGTCACCACATTAGTGGATGATGAGGTTATTTTCAAGGGTGAAAGGAAAGGCAATATCTACTTAATTGACTTAGACAATTTGGCTAACCAATCTTTTAAATGTCTTATGTCTTTGAGCAACGAAACTTGGTTGTGGCATAGAAGGCTTGGACATGCAAGCATGGATCTTTTTCAAAGCCTATCTAAAGTAAAGTTGGTGGAAGGCCTTCCCAAGCTAAATTTCACTAAAGACAAGATATGTGGTCCTTGCCAAATGGGAAAGTAATATCAAGTCTCCCACAAAGCCAAAAATGTTGTAAGTTCTTTTATACCTCTTCAACTAGTTCATATGTATTTGATAGTACCCACTAGAAGTGCTAGCTTAGGTGGAAAACATTATGCACTAGTCCTAGTTGATGATTACTTTAGGTTTACTTAGGTGTCCTTTTTAGCTCAGAAGAATGATACTTTTGATGCTTTCAAAAGTTTTGCAAAAAGAGTTTAAAATGAAAAAGGTTATTTCATCTCCTCTATTAGAAGTGACCATGAAAAGGAATTTCAAAATGAGTCATTTGAAACTTATTGTTCGGAGAATGGAGTTTTCAATAATTTTTCAACTCATAGAACACCACAACAAAATGGTGTTGTAGAGAGAAAAAATTGAACACTAGTAGAAATGGCTAGGACCATTCTCAATGAGTATTCTTTACCAAATTACTTTTGGGCCAAAGCCATTAATAGTTCATGTTATATTGCAAATAGATTTTTTAAAAGACCCATTCTCAATAAAACATCTTATGAGTTATGGAATGGTAGAAAACCCAAGTTATCATACCTAAGATGTAAGTGCTATATTTTAAATACCAAGGATAATCTTGGGAAATTTGATTTCAAGACCAATGAAGAAATATTCTTAGGCTATTCCACCTCTAACAAGGAATATAAAGTCTTCAATAAGAGTTCAATGGTAGTTGAAGAGTATATGAATGTTATTTTTTATGAATCTAGTAAACTTGATCTTGGGAAAGGTGTTTATGTTGATGATATTGTAGGTGACTTTGAAAAGCTGGAATTGGAAGACATTACTAGAAGAGAAGATAAAAACAAGGAAAGAGGTGAATCATCAAAAGTAGATGAGGGGCCACAACATCAATAAAGAGATGAGCCAAGCCAAGTTCTAGCCAATGATTGTAGATTTTCCAAATATCACCCCAAGGACTTGATCATTGGTGATACCTCTAAGGGTGTAAGTACTAGATCACAACTTCATTTTTAAGATAATAATCTTGCTTTTATTTCTCAACTTGAGCCAAAATCAATTGATGAGGCTCTTGATGATGCGAGTTGGGTGCTATCTATGCAAAAGGAACTTAACTAATATGAGAGAAACAAGGTATGGAAACTTGTTCATACGCCTGAAGAACACTTCGTTGTAGGTTGCGAATGGGTGTTTAGGAGCAAGTTAGATGAGCAAGTTAGATTGGTTGCTAAGGGATATAACCAAGAGGAAGGCATAGATTATGATGAGACTTTTGCACCCATTGCAAGATTAGAGGCCATTAGGATAGTTTTAGCTTTTGCATACCACATGAATTTTAAACTTTTTCAAATGGATGTTAAAAGTGCATTTTTGAATGGAATCATTGAGAAGGAAGTCTATGTTGAACAACCTCCTAGTTTTGAGTCACATTGTTTTCCAAATCATGTTTTTAAATTGAACAAAGCCTTATATGGATTGAAACAAGCTCCAAGAGCAAGGCTTAGCTCATTTCTCTTAAAAAATGATTTTGAAAAAGGAAAGGTAGACACCACACTATTTATTAAAAAACACAAGCATGATACACTAATTGTACAAATTTATGTTGATGATATCATTTTTGGTGCTACTAATAAGTCTCTTTGTGAGGATTTTGTTAAGTGTATGACTAGGGAATTCTAAATGAGCATGATGGGTGAGCTCAAGTTTCTTGATCTACATATCAATAAACCAAAGAAGGGATCTTTATCAACCAAGCAAGTACATATGGGAGATTCTCAAGAAGTTTGGCATGGATGGTTGCAAAGTAGCCAAGACCCCCATGACTGGTACCATCAAGCTAGACAAAGATGAATCGGGTAAGACGGTTGATGAAAAGAGATATCAAGGTATGATTGGATCTCTACTTTATCTTACTGCTTCTAGGCTAGATATCAGGTTTAGTGTATGTGCTAGGTTCCAATCCTCTCCTAAAGAGTCTCATTTAAATGTTGTTAAAAGAATTTTAAAGTATTTGTATGAGACAATTCACTTAGGGTTATGGTATCCTAGGGATTCATCCTTTAGTCTCATAGGATATTCAGATGTGAATTATGCGGGTAGTTTATTAGATAGAAAAAGCACTTTCAGAACTTGCCAATTTATCAGAGATGCTTAGTATCTTGGTTTAGCAAAAAGCAAGTGTTAGTTGCCTTATTTGTCGCAGAAGTAGAGTATGTTGTTGTAGGTTGTTGTTGCACCTAAGTCTTTTGAATGAAATAATAATTGAAGGATTTTGGCAAAGTGATTGATCACATTCCTATTAAATGTGATAACATTAGTGCTATTAATCTTTCTAAGAATCACATCCAACACTTTAGAAGCAAACACATAGATATTAGACATCATTTCCTCAGAGAACATGTGCAAAAAGGGTGATGTTGTGTTAGAATTTATTGACACGAATCATTAACTTGCAGATATTTTCACTAAACCTCTCAATGAAGAAATATTGAACTTTATTAAGAGAGAATTGGGAATGCTTGATAGAAGTTCCCTAAAGTGAAAATTTTGATCTTATGTATGATTGCTATGTTTGTTGATTGTTGATTGTATGTCTTGTACACCCCTTCAATGGGTATACAAACCCTCTTGATGCAAACAGCCAAGGCTAAAGCAAAGGATCCACTTCAACTTCAAGGCCCAATCATAAAGGGAAGGCTAAAGAAGTTTAAGGATGTAATTGGAGCATTCATGCAA
>CATIWR010087780.1:0-49873 GCA_949677035.1 Omphalea diandra | reverse complement strand
AAGTTGAAGAAGAAGAAAAGATGGGACAAAGAAAAGAAGAAAAGCTTCTCCGCCACTTGGGATGATGACTCAAGTGAAGAAGAGGAAGAAGGAGAAGTGGCCAACATATGCTTCATGGCACTAGGGGACTCTTCACAAGAGGTAAGTACATCCTCCCACTCTAATTCAAATTATAAAGTAGATGATATAGATTAAGAGCTATTAGAAGCTCTAACTATGAAGTGTGACAAGTATAAGTCATAAGTTAAAACCTATAGGAAGAAATGCTCTAAACTAGAAGATGAGTATAAGTCTCTAAGTGAGCTTGTGAATGAATTAAGGGCTTCTAATGAAGAACTTAAGAAATCTGTTGAAAATTTATCTACATCATCCTCTTCCTTAGCGTCTCTTAGAAAGGAGAAAGATTCACTCAAAGGGGAAGTCATTGAGCTTAGAAGCTCAATCTCCAAATTTCATAGAGGAAAAGAGGTTTTAGACACTCTTATTGTGTCACAAAGACCACATTTAATTAGGGATGGTCTAGTCTTTAATAGAGCTTCGTCATCTTCCAAAACTACATTTATTAGAGCCTCATAATCTCAAACCTCAAGCATTGAAGTAATTGGGAAGAAAAGTGCTCCTAGTACTAAGCCTCCTAAGCCTAAGGGCAAAGGGAAGGCTCCCCAATGCTTTAGAGTTAAGACTCAAAGAGCCAATCATGCTTATATGTATAACAAAAGGCACAATCATCCTTATAGAAAACCCTCTACCCCTACTCATCATATGTGTCCATGCATGCATTCACATGATCATAGTATGAGAAAGCTTCATATTCATACTAAATTCATGCATAGGAGAAAGACTAACAAGTCTAATCTCTAATGCCACTATTGCATGAAATATGGGCATGTCAATATACATTGCTTTATTAAGAAGGCTCACCTCAAGTTAGAGGATTCTTCAATCACTAACCCCCTAGGACCCAAGTATGCTTGGGTACCAAAGAAAAGGTGATTGACTCTCATTTTATAGGGTAATGTGACTGCCACCAAAACAAGTAATTAACATGTGGATAGTGGTTGCTCAAAGCATATGACCGGAGTTACTGACATCCCTTAGAGTAGTTAATGTAATTTTTTATAATCGATGGCTAATAATAGCAATGTCTCCTTAATAGCCACCTCATCTGATTCTTACTTGATGAGCTCTACAAACTCTTTTTGAACTTGATTTATTATCCTAAGCACATTATTAATAGGCCATCAAAGCCTTTCCTATATAGCTCTTCCTTAAAAAGGATAAAAATTAAGGCTTGGAATTTAATTCTCTATGGCACCTTGGTGTTTGGGCAATCTAGATACTGTTTCAACTCGCTTCTATAATTATTCTCCATTTGCGCTTCAATGTTAAAGGATTTTACATTAATGCCTCTTTTTGTAATAAAAGGGTGATTTCTTTTCTCTACAATAATAAACTTATGGGTTAGCTCATCACTCATCTTTATCCTAAAAGCTATTTAGACTAGATTATTAACCTCCTAATTAACTTCTCCAGGGACATATAGGAATCAAACATAGTTAAAAGAATCAATAATTAGATTATAGTAGTGTAATATGGGGCTAGTAAGATACTGTTGCCTTTATATTCCCTATCAGTTGGTTGAGAACCAACTGTGAATTCCTAATCATGAGTACCTCTTTAGCTCCTTATTCTTGAAGGATCTCTAAGCCAATTACCAAAGCCTTATATTCAGGTTGGCTATTGGTACACTAAAATGCCAATTTGAATAATAAGGCTATCTTTGCTCTTATTAGATATGTAATCATAATTCTAGCTCTTTTAATTTTCTTTATGCTATTTCCATCAAACTTAAGGATCCAAGGCTATTTCTCTACTTTATACACTTGTAAATCTAGGTTCCTTTCTACATTTGTCTTTAAGGAAGGACGTTCATTAGAAAATTTGCTAAGGCTTATCCTTTCATAGATTTTTGAGGAAAGTAGATTGGTGTGGTTAAAGCTCAAGACCACTTACCAATCCTTCAGGCGATCAAGGTCTATTTAGCATGTACTTCATCAGGTTAGTTTGAGACACTACATACAACCTTGATTTGATCAAACAGTGCTTCAAATTTGTATAATCAACATAAAGTGCCAAACATAATTTCTTTATCAGATAATAGTTTACTTGTGTAGTTATTAATAGCTACTCAAATAGTATTCAACCTACTCATGTCTTATGAAATTACTTTTTCTAGTAGACATCCTATGGACTCGTCTACAACTAGAAGGTACAATTTGAGTGGGATTCCATCTCATGAATGCATTAGTACTAGAGGTTTCATGAGGTATTCCTTAATCTTGTCAAAGAACTCTTCGTGACGTTGCTTTCATTTAAATTCCTCCACTTGTTTCAACTTTAGCAGGCTTGAAAACACCTTAGTTTTCCTTTTTAGGTTAAAGATAAATCTCCTTAGGCAATTTGCCTACCCTATGAGCCTTTGAAGCTCTTTTTTATTTTGTATTGACTTTTGAAAGCTTTTCCTCAAATGCTCTACATGATTTAAAGCTCTTTGTGATTTCACTATGATACTATCAATGTGGATCTCAATATGGTGCCCAATAATGTTGTACCAACGTTTTTCAAACCAAAAAGCATAACTAACCATTCAAACTTCCCAATAGCACTAGGATAATGAAAAGTTGTCTTTGAAATATCCTCCTTAGCTATGAGGATCTATTGTTGCTTGAAAAATCATCCATGAGGGATAGTAATTTATTCTTCATAGTAACATCAACCAATATGTCAGCTATTGGCATGACATACATATCTTTAGGTGTTGCAACATTTAAATCCCTAAAATCCACATAAATATGAAACTTTCCATTTGTTTAACAATAAGAACTACATTAAAAAGCTATTATGCATACCCTATAGGCCTTATGAAGCTCGCCTTTAACAAATCTTGATTTCCTTCTTGACTTTTAACTTTATCTCCTAGGACATCCTTCTTGGTAGTTATTAATAAGGATGAAAGTCTAATTTGATGGGTAATGCTCTGTAAGGTTCGTACTCAACCTTGGCATTTTCTCAAAGCTCCAAGCAAAATAATCATTGAATTCTCTCAACACCTTTATAAGTCTTTTTAGATCTTCAAGTAGTAGTAAAATAATGTATGTGATTTTTAGCTCCTAAGTATGCCCAGATTTACTACTTTTATAGGATCATGCACTTATGGCTTAAGATCCTCAAACTTTAAAGGTGCTCATTCTAGGTCATGAATCTACAACTCTTCTATTTCTTCATGTAGGTCTTGTTTAAAAATTTCCTTAACACCATGGACATCCTGAAATGCTTCTAACTCTAATATGTCAAAAGTTTACTGAGCATACAATTTGAGCTTTACGATTGCAGTTAGCGCTAATTCTTCCTTGGTGCACTTATTTATCATCGACCTTCTTAATGATAGGATAAGACATTGGTTTGTGTGGCACAATTGATGTGGGTTTAAGAAGGGCTTTCACTTGGTTCTTTACTTTATTCTTTGATATGTAAACATGCCTAGGATCATTATTCCTCTTGTTGGCGACAAAATGGATTAGTCTAAAATTTGCATATTAATACCCAATCTCTATTAGATCAAGACATGTAAAAATGATTATCTATTTACCCATACCACTTCTACATCATATCCTTTCTAAAACAACAGAATTGATAGAGGGAAGATGACATACACCAGTTGGCATGAATTTAATCTCTCTTTAATAAAACATTATAATTAGTTGAAGAGTTAACAATAAAGAATGTAGATAAAGATGTCTTACTCTTAATGGTGATCTCAATGGGTTGGACCCCAAAAGTCTTAGTGATCTCCTCATTAAAAGCTAAAACTAAGACTTTTATGGCTATCAAATCTTTTTCTACTTTTCCCATAACAACTAACATCTTGATCGATAACACATTCATGATGGATCCATTATCAACCATGACTTTTATAATTGACCTCTCATTTAGGTGTGCCTTCATGTACAAAGGCCTTAAGTGTTTTGTCATCTCCATTGATGGCTTTTAGAATATCACCCTCTTTAGGTTATTAGCAATATTGGCCTAAATTGTAATGCCACTGTAACAATCTTCTTCCTCCAATGGGAGTCTTTTCCCCTAGTGTTCGGGAACCTTTCCATTTTTATTAGATCTTCCTTTATATCCCTAGACCCGAATACATATGGCAAGGTAATAGTAGTAGTTGCACAACTAAAAGGAATAGAAATATTTCCTACCATAAAGGTTCCTTCTAGGATAAGTTGTCTATCGAGCTTACAACAGAGTCTATATCCCTTATACCTCTTCTTCCAAATTTGGATCTCTCCATTTTATGTTGGGTTTTTACTTTTGCCTTCATCTTTCCTAAACTCTTTGTCTTAAAAAGCCTCTTTTTTTGGGTTCTAGTGAGTGGATTTGAGAATTTCTTATGTTACACTCTATGCCATTGCTAACTTATTGTATTAGTAATGGAACCACAAATCTTGGTTGTTTACTTTTAAATATGAGCATGGAATAAATTTGCACCTTTGGGAGCATTGAGGGTTTATCACCATTTTTCATTACACAGTTTCTAAATAAAATCCTTTTTGGGATCCAAATCTGGTGTGACCTAAAGCTAGTCCCTTTACTTTGTTTTAAAGTCTAACAAAGACTTCAAATCAAACATCACGAAATTAATGGATGCCATAGGTGGTAAGGGATCCTCATCTACAAACATCATTTCTTTCTTCTTAAGGAGTTTTAACACTCCCTTATTGATACTGTCTTGCATGACATTCTAAAAGGCTTAATAGGTATTAGTGGAATGATTGAAAAGAATTATGGTTCTTACAATATTGCCTTCTTTTGAGCTCTTCCTTCATTAGGAACTTATGGTCTATAGCTTGATGAAGTTGTCTTTAAAAATGAAATACAAGATTTCCTCTATTTTGGACAAATTGAAGGTATACTAAAGAGTTGCACTTGTAGATTGTGCCTTTCTCTAAGCTTTAAGAACCTTATTGATGAGGGGTGGACAAACACAGGCCCTAGTGGAGGAGAGATCTACAATTGCTATCTCTAGATTATTGAGTTCTTGATAATTACTCTCGTTAGTAGTTCTCCTCTTCTGATTATCCTCTTTTAGCATTTCCTCATATTTTGTGATTTGCTATATAGGTTCATAAAATTCCTGACATTCCATAAATTCCATACCTTGATAATTTTTGTGAAGCTTAATGTAAAGACTTTTTTGTGCCATTTTCACAATCTCAGTCTTAAGCAAATAGATTTTGCATCTATATCTCATTTTCTTGAACTAGGCATTGAGCACATCAATAGTTTCTCTATTCCTTTGTGTTACTCTAGATAGTTTTACAATGCAAACCTCAGGTTTAGCCTTGAAGAATTAGGTATGGAACTGCCTCTCCATCTTTTAGCATGTTTGGATGGAATTTTTAGGCATGAAGCATATCAGGTAAATGTTGTCCTTGTTAAGGAGTAAAAAAATAACCTCAACTTAAAATACAAAAAATTTTCATAATTTGTGAGTTCACCACATTGAATAGTGAATCTTGCCATATGCTCTAAGGTTGATTATGCATTTTCTTTTAAAAATAAGGTAAAATTAGGAATTTTGTATCCCTAGGATAGGGATTATCCCTTTCAATAACATCTGAATAAGGCTTATAAAACTCTGATTGCCCAAGTTGTCTAAGGTTAGGTCCATAAAGCTCCTGCACAACATTCTTCATAGCCTCTATGTCTATTTAAGGCATTAGTAGGACTAGTTGCATCACTTGGTTGAGTCTCCCTTAGGAGATTGCCCTTTAAGCTCCCACCTTGAGGCCTTTTTGCATTTTCATATAAATGATATTGGTTGTTAGGATTTATAACAACAAATACTTGATGTGGCACCATTGGCGTGCCATGGTAGTAGCCATTACATGGTGCTCTTTGATTCTCATTACCATCCTTCCTTTTATGAGGTGGTAAATATCTATTTGCAGCTTAGGGTGCTTAAGGTTGGTGAGAGCTAATAACTTCACCACAAATCCTAAAAGATTGCCCCTTAGCTCCTCATGGATTCGCCTCTCCTGCCTAATAGTAGTGTTATAGTTTACATTCCTAGGACTTCTTTATATCAAGCTATATGTCATCTTCTCTACTAGATTAGTAATGAGGTAGCTTCCTGTAGTAGCTTTCCTTACTCTTCTGTAACCTTCCTTTGGCTCTCTAAGAAAGTTTTTTTGAATCTGTTCAAGCATAAATTTGAAGGCTATTTTGTACTGCATACTGTATTTGTCTAACAAATCTTTAGCATTATCATCATCAATGTGTCTTCAGGCACGAGATTCCTTTCAATTGGCTCTATGGGCTAGGGAACAAGTCCTTCATTTCAAGCTTCTTCAACAGTAGCTTCGGCGTCCTATGATCATGCAACAATGTCTTTTCCAATAAAAACCCTTGCTTTAGTGCGATGTAGAATTGGTCCTACTAAATGTGCCAAAAATGATGTTTAAAGATAAATTCGAGAACCAAGCATGCCACGTGTGTGAGGTGTATGAACTGTCAATTGGATTACACTTTTCTTGACTTTTAAATCAAAACATAGATTGGATCTCTAAGCTCCTTTATTACAGTTTCCTTAGATTCAAATTGGAACTAAAAATTTGGATGCAAATTAAAAACATCATTTAATTGTAGTGTTGAAATTAAAATAAAGACGCTTAGGAATTTTAAGAAATTGTTTAATTTGGAATGTTTGACATGTTTGAACATGAGCAAACATTTATTGAATGATATTAATATGAGAAAGCTAGAAAAAGCTGTGAAATTGATTGAAAGTAGTATGAACTTTGTTTAATGCATTTGAAAATTTGTTGACTGATAGATGGAGTTTGGATGCTCTTTAAGTAAGATTTTATTGATGTTGATGTCTCCATGCCCCATTGAGCATCTTACTTTTATTAGAGTCCTAAGGTAATTGTTATGTCTTCACATTTTCACATTCTCCACTTCAACCGGTACGCTAGTGACTTTGTGCTTTATATTCTTCCTTTTTCCTAAATCAGCGGGTCCCACTTTGTTTAAACATTTAACAAAACCTCCACTTTAAGCATGTTTATTTATTTCCATTAAATAAAAAATTTTAATTAAACAAAAATTATTTAATTAAATAATAACTCTAATGGGCCAGGTAAAAATACTTGGGCTGGGCTAAAATTAACTTTAGGTGCAAGCATATTCATTAGAGCTGGCAATTATCTTAGAGAGGATTGTATTGAGGGCTTGTGGATTGCATACGTACAAACTTTCTTGTTTTAGCTATGTCCTTTTCTTTTAATTAAGATGCCAAAATTAGGATATGTTACTTGATAATTAAGATCTCTTTTAGTATTATATTAAGTCGTTTCTTTCATTTTTCTCATTACAGTATATAGTTCCTCCATCCAGATTTCGTCTAAAAAAAGGATTTTAGGTTTAGTTAATGAACACAAGTTAAAAATGAAACTTATATTTATTTAAAGATACAAAATGCCTCTTATCATATAATTAACCATATTTTTTTACCATAAAAAAACACATTCATTGTTATATCCTTGCTCTTTAACCTTTATTCCTAATTCTCATAAAAATTTATCAACTCTAAAAGTGCATAAAACTTGCTCCCTTAAACTTTCTTTTGTTACGCTATGGGCTTCATTCTTGCTAAGCAACATGGAATCATCATCATGGGACCATTATCATTAAAGCTAAAAAAATAGTAAAAGAAAATAAAAGAGGTAATAGAAGGGAAAAAAGAGAAAGGAAAATTGGGCCAAAATTGATGTCGGTGTTAATGGCAAGGCTTGCTAAAGCATAACTAGAACCTTAATCACCCACTGTTTGCTAATAACTTAATGTTGTAATGTACATTAATTGCTAGTTAATGGCTGATGTTAGTAGGCCTTTAATCTTTTCTCCCTTTTCCCATCCTTATTTTCTTTCCTCGAATCTCATTATCTTCCTTCTCTTCCTACTTTTTCCCAAAAACTCATTTCTTGTTCAACTTTTAGAGATCTTGGTATCGTTGCTACCACTAGTATGTTTCATTTCCAATCGTATTCCTTCCTTTGCTATTTATGATGGTACCTTACAATTGGAAAAGCTCATTAATAACAATTCTCCTAATCATAACAAAGTTTTTTCAATTATGTATTTTAATATAATTAGTGTTGGTTATGGTATAACACTCTAACAATAGCCTTCCCTTTTGATTTAAGGAAGTTAATGAGATTTCAAAGGGAAGTGGGGTCCTTAATGATTGATCTGTGATGATAATTATGTGTGAAAGTTGTATTAAAAATCAAAGTTATCTAATGTTGTTAAAGATGACAATTATAACACTTGTTGGTAGTGGTCTTGTAAAGGAAGGAAATTTGTCACCCTTTAATCCTCTTCCTCATTACACCATCGATACCACTCATTTAAGCATATTAACTATGAAACATTGAGGTGCTTATAGATACTTTACTGAATTTCACCCTCATAAGCCTTATATATAACATATACTTACCATCCTTAAACACCAATGATTCCCTTATGTAAGTATTCTCTTAATTATGTAAGTATACAAGTCGATAAGTAATACAGTGTCTTAAAGTATGGATATCATTCTCATAAGGATCTCACAATAAGTTCTATGCTTTTCAAATCTTGTACTACCTATAAACCTAAATTGAATGATGTTTAGACTAAAACCAAGAAAGATTAAAGCTAGATGACTATAGTCAAGTTACTTGCAAGAAGTCAATCAAGGTAATAAAACAGCTAAGGGTTCAACTTCACTTATTATGGTTTTTAATCTTCATCTAATTAATTTATTCATCTAGTGTTACTATCTTCATCTAATTAATTTGTTCATCTAGTGTTATTATCGAGTTACTAAAGTTGTTAATTAATCTCTCTCAAGAATTAATCCACATATAATAATATGATTAACTAAAAGCCTCAAAATAAAATAATTAAACATGCAGTCATCCATCATAGTAAGACCCTATAGTAATAGCAATAATTTATTAAAGTCTATTGACACAATATAAATAAAGGAACTATTGAAGATCCATTTCATGCAAACATCTCTCTATTATCTCTCTATAGTCGATTTATGAAACTAAATATGATTACAACTAGTTAATCAATAACAATAAGTTCATAATAATTTCTAACATAATAGATGAATAAAACTAAAAAGACTTAGATTAGAAAAACATAGTATGTTAAACATGATCCATCTATACCCTAGCAAAGAAAGATTTAGTTCATAAAAGGAAGATAATCAAACTATTTGATATGGAAGACATGATCTTCAATCTTCAAAGGCTCTAAGCTTGATTACCTTTTGATCTCTATTTGCTCCTAGCCTCTTTGCTTAATTGCTTGCTTCTCTCTCTAGTTGATTTCTTCTCTTATTGAACGAATGTTCTAGCCTCTTTTTATAGGGTTCTTAATCATAACACAAATTAGGAACCTTATAGGTGTGAAATAGGAATCAAATTAGAGTGAATTAGGAATCAATTTTAGCCTTTTTATGTCATGACCTAGATTCCAAACTACATTAGCATTAGGAAATGAGAAAACTTAAGGCCTCCAAAATCTATAACAAGCCTAATTGCTCATGGTGAAGCCTATTTCTAAGTTCTTTGATACCTTAAATCTAAAAGTTATATTTATTAGCCTATAAATATTTTTAACTTTCATTTGTCCCACATTCTTAGGTTAAAATAAATGGGAGGTAGGCATTTAAGTTATGCTTAATCCTAAATTTTTCATAAAAATCTTTCTTATATACTTTTTTATATCATACTATGCCAATTTAATTCATTTCTTATCATATCATGATCGGGAGAGTGTAGACTCACCAATTGATTCCTTTCATTCTTTGTTTTTGTTACTTTTCATCATATACATGTCATTAAGCATTAAACTCTCCCATTTTGAATAATCGTAGAATTAGGGATCCACTTAAGATCATTCTAGCTATAATGTTCTTTTGATTATCATAAACATTCAATATTGATGAGATTGTTACAATCTTGTCTCTCTCAACCTCAGATTTTGATTCTGAATTAGAACCAAAACAGGTCAATGTTCTTATAAATGAATAGACCATGATTATTGCTATCATCCAACATGTCAATAACCCAGATATTCAAAAGAAGTATCTAGAACAACTTAGGCAATCCATAGAATAAGATTCCAAAACATCCATCTTCGTTCCACTAGTACTCCTATGTATGATCTTACAATCCTACTCAATAGGAAAATGGCTAGTAAACCCTCTGTAGGAACTATCCAAGATCTTAGAATAGAAATTAAAACCATCAAAACTAAGCTTAAGGAGCTTAAAGAAAAATAGTCTAAGGATTCTGAGTTAATTAGTCTCTTTGTTTTTAAGCTAGCTGAAGAGACTAGTGATAGTGAAGAAACTCAAGATCCCTTAGAAAATCTTGCTTTGTCCAACCTAGAACATAACTTTCTAGGTGATTATCTCTATGCGTTAAATGAAGTAGTTTCTAGATAATATTTGATAAAACTTACTTTAGTTTTTTATGATAATTTCAAAATTGAAACAATTGCTTTATTTGATACTGAAGCGAATTTACGTTGTATTAAACCCAATTTAGCACCAAAACGTTTTCAAAATAAAACCACACAAGGACTTGATTCTGTAAATAATTCTAAAATGAAGGTTAAAGGGAAAACAAAAGCTGGTGTTTTTAATAATGGCTTTCACATTAAAACTTTTTCCTTTTGGTCTCAGATATGAGTTATGCTGTGATTATAGGGATGCCATTTATTAATTTAATAACTCCCTAAAAAACTACGCATACTTCTATCGATTTTAAAAATAAGCACATAAAACTTTCTTTTCCTTTCATAGAAAAACCAATAATCAAGTTTCTAAATCTTCTCAAAGCCAATCTGATTTACCAACATGAGATAAATGCTTTGATAAAAGAAACAAAGATGATTTGGTTTTCGCAAAACAAAATCTTTCCTTTCAAAATATCCAAAAATAATTAAACCAGGATTTTGTTAAGCAAAAAAATTTCTGATTTTCAAAACTTTCTTTTAAAACAAGTTTGTTTTGATTTTCCCAATGCTTTATGGAATAGGAAACAACACATGATTGATTTACCCTATGAAAAAGATTTTGATGAAGGAACACTCCCACCAAAGCTAGACCTATCCAAATGAGTGTTGACTTAGAACAACATTATAGGATAGAAATCTAGGATTTAAAATCTAAAGGTCTCATATCCAAATCCAGATCACCTTAGAGTTGCGTAGCTTTCTATGTCAATAAGAGTTCTGAAATAGAAAGAGGAACCCCTAGGTTAGTGATCAATTACAAACCTTTAAACCAAGCCCTAAAATGGATTTGATATCCAATTCCTAATAAAAAGGATTTATTAAAGAAATTGCATTCTACATTTGTATTTTCCAAATTTTACATGAGATTAGGATTTTGGTAAATCCAAATTGATCAAAAACATCGTTATAAAAACTGCATTTACATTCCCATTTGGTCAGTATAAATGGAATGTGATGCCTTTTACTTTGAAAAATGCACCTTCAAAATTCCAAAGGATCATGAATGAAATTTTCAATCCTTATTTCGATTTTTGCATTGTGTATATTGATGATGTGTTGATTTTCTCACAATCGGTAGATCAACATTTTAGGCATTTAAAAACCTTTTTCTATGTTTTAAAACAAAATGGTCTTGTTCTCTCGGCCAAAAAGGTTTCCCCCCTTTCAAACAATGCTTTGTTTTTTAGGACACTACATTTGTTGTGGCACAATTACACCAATTGAAAGGTCTCTAGAATTTGCGTCAAAATTCCCTAACAAAATTCTTAATAAAACCTAATTACAGAGATTCTTAGGAAGTCTCAATTATGTCTTAGATTTCTGTCCTAATATCAATAGGATAGCTAAGCCATTACATGATCGTCTTAAGAAAAACCCAGCATGGTCTAATGAACATACTTATGTTGTACATCAGATTAAACAAAATATGCAGCATATCCCATGTCTGTTATTAGCAAATCCCAGCCTTCCCAAAATTGTTGAAACTGATGCTAGTGAACTTGGTTATGAGGGCATTCTAAAACTAGTCTAAAAAGGTAGAGAGTCAGTTGTCCAATACATTTCTAGTCACTGGAATCACACTTAACAAACTATTCTACCATTACAAAAGAAATTTTGAGCATTGTTTTATGCATCTAAAAATTTCAATATGATTTGCTCAATCAAAAGTTTTTACTCTGCATTGATTGTAAATTAATAAAAGAAGTTTTATAAAAAAATGTTCAAAACATTACATCAAAACAAATATTTGCTCGATGATAGGTTATTCTTAGCATCTTTGATTTTGACATAGAATTCATCGAAGGAATTTTAAATTCTTTGCCTGATTTTTTGATTCGTGAATTCTTACAAAATAGAGAAATGCCAAGAAAAAAATGTGAGAAAAATGAAAACCCTACAAACAAATCTTTCAACATACAGTCCCTAGCTATTACCCCCAAAAACCACAAAATCTATTACCCCATGGATTGATACTCTCCAAAACCCAACCCAACAACATCATCCACCTTTACCATAACCTATGAGCCCAACCAAGGCCCTACAAATTGACTAATGAACTAAAACAATTGCCAACTCTCCAGAGTTAATGGAATTATTCCAAACCTCAGCCTAAGAATGCCAAATGAGAAGTTCTATTCCAACCACTCCCTTTGGTTCCCAGGCACTTCTGCCAAGCTAAGAAATAGTCCAAACACAACAATTGGATAAAGGTATGGCTCTTTTACTTATTTCTAAAACAAAGACTGGTGAGTCTTCTTCTAAAACCATCTCTCAAAATGTTTTGAGCATGACTCCTAGAACTTCATCACAAATTGTTCTCTCACAATCAAAACTAGCTTCAAATTGGTCTCCTAAAAATGCATTTCAAAACATATTGACAATAAAAGAAGAATTCTACTGTAAGGACCCTTTTCAAACCATGGAAAGGTATTTTCTAAAAAACTGGTTTTACAAACCTTGGAATCTTTCAAAATCCTAAGAATATTCCCAATAAATTTTAGAACACTCTGGCACCGCTGAATTTAAACATTTCATGTTTTCAGAAAAACAACATGAACCAGCGTATTCCACCTCTAAAATTCTCAAAGTCCTTCATCCTTTAGAATGGGGATAAGACTTATCCAAACTAAAACCTTTTCTTGCTAAATTCACCACAATAGACTTATATTCACCCACCTTCTCATATTGTGACTGCGAACAAGCCTAGTTTAATACTTTTCTTATTCAAACTACCAAATGAACCCATTCAAGGCTTTTCTACTTCCATGATAAAACCAATATCGCCCAATATCCATCATGGTTCTCAAATTGGTGGAAAAACTTTGGTCATATCCCAGAAATCCTAAAAAATCCAATCCAAAAAAGCTTTGAGTTTTTCAAAACCCACTACATACCCCTAGAAATTGAAAAAACTTTCACCCATTAACTCTTATTTGTTTCAAATTTTATTGTCTATAGGTTACAATATAGACACTGGACTACTCTTTCTCTGATGGTCTCATTATTTTACAAAGAAAGTTCAAAACAAAATGGTAGAACTCCTTTATGGTTCCTGATAAGATCAACCCATTGGCCATTCGCACATGGCTCCAACACCAAGGTTTCCTTAAAGACAACCCAAAATAATTCACGTTCTTGGCCCCAAAAGGCCCATTCTCAAACACTTATGGCCACTGCCAAAACTGATAAAGAATATTTTAAAATTATGCAACAACTCCTCTAAAGTTAGACAGGCCCATCCTCGGCCCAGTCTCATGCAACATCATCATCAAGTGCCTCAGCACCATTAGTAGACCTAGGCAAAGATATTAATATTAGTATGTAAGTTACCATTGTAAATTCTTACAAAAACAAGAGAAAAAAGGAAGAGAAAAAGAGAAGAAGAAGCCTAATGGGATTAAACCACTTATGACATCCTATGCAAAAGTTAAGGCAAATAAGATTTTTCTAACTTATTTTCTTTTAAAGATCTCATCAAAATGCAAATATGCTCTCTGAAAGTTGGGATTTACTTGGATAACCATCAAGCAAATACGACTACTATGTAAGATATTCTCTACCTCCTCATGCGTATTCATCTACTCCCATCACTCCTTCTGGATGGGGTTTAGAATGGTATTTCTAGGACTAAGTACAGTAGACAAAACTCACTAATACATCCTATGGATAATATCTCCAAAATAATGTCGGTACACTATTCATCTATAGTATAATGGCTGATAAAATACTATTCATCTATAGTACCGTCTCAACACCTCCTTTCATACTATGAATAATGGCACACAAAGTACTATTCATAAATAATTTCTCCACCTGTGACTCCTGGTTGTCGGAGGTTAATGTCGATAGGCTCTGAAACCATTTAACTAAAGGTTATGTATTAGTTAAATGTCATATGTAATCTTAGAGTATTAACTTGAAGCTTATATATATATATATATATATATATATATATATATCCTTCAATATACACATACATCATTACTATATGCAATTTCGAAGAAGCAACATAGTGCTTTACAATATATGATACATATAACATAAACTCAAATCCTTCATATATAGTCTTCAACCTCTAATAATTGATCATAACTTCAACATATGCTTAACCTGTAAAAAAAATCTATGTGTGGGGGATAAGCTCATTGTGGGAAACTCAATGAGGAATTTATATTGTCCACATGCATGCTCAAATGCCTTTATATGAATGCATCTCTAGCTACATGCCACATTATCTACATACATCATTTACATAGCAAAATATCATATATATGGATAGTAAAGTCTATAGGAATCCTTACTTGGTTTACTTATCTTTCTCGTACAGGGGAGTTGCCTTTCCAATTGTACACTTTCGGGGGAGTTGCCATACTAGTCTTATCTTTTACTTATCTCTTACATGAAGGAGTTTCCTCACCAGTCATATGTCACATGCATAACATTATATTTATTTCACATAGGTTATAATTCTTGCATAACTCGTTATGACTCTTTAGATTTCCATTTTGTCCCTAAAATATCCTCATATCACATGGCATTTAAGCATAATTGTTATATAATGTCATCTCATTTCATTCATGAAAATACATACGAATGTTATATTAACATATCTTGGCTTACTATGATTTATATATTTAAACTCATAATGCATGTGTGCAATGGATAATGAAAAGTAACTGCAATCCCTCACCTTTCATTACTAGCCATAACTTTTTCTTACTTTGGTTTTGCTCTTTCTTTTATCTCTTTGCCTTAGCCTTTCTTGCTTTTAACTTTATCCTTGTTCTTAGTCATTTGATCCACATGCATATCTAATTTTGGACATTCATTACATTATTACTATAACATCTAAAATATGGTCAATTGCTCAAACTCATTCATATAACATATAACATAATAAGGCAAAAACTCTTTTAACGATAATGAAGTTCTAACCATCAATCAAGCATGCAAACATAACTTTCATTATTTATAACTTAACTATCACCCTTTTTACTTAGCTCATTATCACATTTTCCTTTTATCTCATTCATAGTATCAACATTTACATCATTATTTAATCAAGTAGCAATCCATAATGTTGAAATAGGATGGTCAAACCTATGCCAAACTCTCTTTTGATCTTAACAACATAGATCAAAAGACACTAATTATCTTTTCTAAGAATGGTGATTACAGAAACAAAGTTGGCATTCCATTGGAAGTTGAAGGGAACTAAGATTCAAGATTCATTTATAAATCACGCTTGCTATAAGTAAATAACACCTACTATTCTAATCAAAGCATGAAACAATTCAGATAGTTTAGTTTATGGTCTAAGTCATGGTAACCTTTCGCGACTATCAAAAGACCTTGAAGAGATTCAGGTAACTAGTCAGACAAAGCCACATGTACTGAACTATAAAAAATCATGATAGCAATCCTTTTTGTAGTGACCACGAATGTACAAGTTGCATTTCTCCAACACTCCAGTTGAGTTTGTGGTGGGCAGTAATGCCTAGGTTTGCCAATGTGACCATGATTGCACCTGCAACCTTGGTGTAGCTCTCGCAATCTTCAATTACATGAAGAAGTTTCAAATGATTACATTTTTGGATGAACTAATACAAAAATGACATGTGTACTAACCGTTAGACACGATTAATTATTTTAACCATGAACAAGCAAAATTTAGAGTGAAACTTAAGTCAAGAACATGACTTCCTTGTCTCGACTGCGACATTTGACTGACAAACATTAAATGTTAGATTCTGCCACCGATATTTTAGATATAGAGCTAGTTTTGTCTATAACATCTCTTTGGTGGTAGTAATCTATAAGTACTCTGCCAAATGGATATAAATACAAGAGAATAACATTTACTAAGGGAAAACTCTTACAAATTTATTTCTCAACTTTCTCTCTCTTAACTAGTCTTTCTTATTGAGTTGTAAGAAGTTTGGTATGAGCTTTAAACACCCCTTTGGGATTGGGTTTAAGAGTGCGCTAATAGAAAACTCTTGTATAGGTTTGAGTGTTAGCCTTGGGAAACACTTATAAGGTTATGTTTGAGCCTTTGCAAAATACAAGTTATAAAGTTAGGTGTCATCTTTCAAAACACCATTTAGTATTAGTGGAACATCCAATTAAAAGAATGAGGGAGTAGGTGTAGGGTTGGTTAATATTTGAACTACTATAAATTGTTTTGTGTATTCTTCTTCTGTTAAAACTTGCATTATTAGCCTTACTTCTAAAATTTAAATTTCCCATCAATTCAACCCCTCTTCTTAGTGCACAAGGGACAATACATAATTGTAATCCTTAACTCATTTCATAGTCATCAATTTATACTTCTAAATTCATCAACATACTCATTTCTCATTATAAACGATCCATAAACTCATTAAGATATTCATGTATTAACCTACCCCAACTAAATGAAGAACATCTGTTTCTTTCATATGTAACACTAATTATTAGGTCTAAAGTGTCAAAAAATTTCAAGAAACTCAATTTAACATAAATTCTCCTTATAAACATAATTCATTTACATAAAACTTCGTAAAACCCAACCATTTAACCATTATGAAATTCATACTTAATTACATCTCAACTAAGATGTAAGACATCCTTCAAGACTTGAATATAACTCTAATCCTTAAGTTTATAATTCTATACAACATTTAAGGACTCGAATAATACTAAAGAAATCAAACCACATCAATTATCCATGTAATTAAAACTCATTTACATAAGGAACAATTAAAAGCTTATTAAGACATCAATATCTAATACATCTAAGGTGTTAGACATCCTTTAAGCTTTAAGTCTCATCATAAATAATAAGTTTGGGATGCCAATTAACATTTAAAAAGCCAATGATAATCTAGAATTTATATACATCAACTCCTTTCAAAGCTTCAATTGTACACTGCATCAATATCTTTTTTAGTTCAACCAAGGTGTAAAACTCTAACTAAGCTCAATTTCCTTCTCAAATATGAATATTATAATGCTAATTATCATTTAATAAACCATCAAACATTAAGAAATAAGAGAAACAACTTATGCTTTTTAAGTTCATCTACAACTTCTTTTGAAGACAACATAACCTTTCATGTCGTACTAACACCAAACTTCATTTCTTCCATCACCATCAAGCTAAAATATACCATAAACACTCTTATTCAAACACAAAACAAATATACAAGAAATATGGTACATTATAACTTACTTCAAATAGGAAGGAGAAATTCACCAACTTGTTTAAATGATGGAAGAAGATGTTTAAATGATGGAAGAAAATGGATAAGAAAACTTGATTCTCCTAACTTTATTTAGTAGCGATGGATCGATAAGAGGTTTTGGGAGGTCTTTTGTGAGTTTTGGATTGCTAAAAATTGATGAAAATAGAGCTAGAGTCATGTTTAGGTAGAGGATAAAGAAAAATGGATATAAAAGAACTAAAATGCCTAAATAGAGTATTCTAGCAAAAGTCTACCAAAAGGGCTACTTCTAACCCATAAACTTATGCTTCCATCCTTTTGTCTTTTTCCTTAATATGCTTTAAATACCATTTTTGGCATAAATATTATTGGAAAATGGAGTTAGAGTCACGTCTAGGCAGAAAATGAAGATAAATGTATGAGAAAAAACAAAAAATACTTAAATAGAGCATTCAAAATTTTTGGAAGCTTTGTTTCCAACCTTTTGTTCCTTCCTTCAACATAGTTCAAAACCAAATTTAGGCATCTAAAATACATAAATGTTATTTAATCACATATTAAGCATACTTACATACCTTAGTAGACATCAAAGATCATACATCTAGCTTTACTTATACCTTAACTTCTATCATCCTTCCTTCTATCATCCTTCCTTTTTTCTTATCAACATGCACTATAATAAAACTTTTGCCATATATAATATTAACATATTATTTATTATTAAATCTTTAAGCCATCATTCATGTATGTTCATTAATAATCATTTCTTGCATATGCATACTTCTACATCATAACTTACATTTACTTTTTTCTTATGACTTAGCATCTTTCACCTTCATCTCCCTTAGTCATCCTTTTTAACTCAAATTACATCTTAATTAATCATGAATATATTATTAAAATCATTACCATTTCATCAAATTTAGCCTTTTCATACTCATCATTTAGGGGAATGAGTCCTTATTTATGTGAGCCTGTTAATTAAGTTTTGGGCCTTACATTTTAATGATGCACACCCATGCAAATTGGCCATACATAATTGTGAATCCGTTGAAGTTGCACACTACCTATGAGTCATGACCATACTACACCGAGGTGTATTTGGCTTGCATGGTTGTGCATCTCCTTACATTATCGTGTAAATGCTTGACCCTTCCTTGCTTATTTTAGTCAACTTTATGCATGGGGTTGTCTCATTTTGCATGGGTGTGCAAACCTTCAAAACATGTCCCTTGAGCTTCATTCTTCAATTGTAACACTACATGACCATAACACCCATATATGGCCCTTTTTATATGATAAATGCATTTAAGAACTCCATTTTTTGAGGGATTTAAATTAGAAAATATATCCTCACCTCCATTGAATCTTTCAATCTCTTAAGCAAAAAACACATTCAAAGGTACCTTTAAAGGGAAAGCAAAACCCTATAAATTACTATTTTCTCCTTTCCTCCTATCTTTACTTTTGATGTTTTGTGTTTTATATCCTTCAAGGACTAACTACAAGTATAATAGTATTCACAAACCTCTCAGTTGTTTATGTAAACTACTTAATGGTCCATAAGGACAATAAATTAGTTTGTATAGGCCACTATGACTACTCACAACATCATGTTTGTCCCTTTTTTTTCCTTTCTCTTTTATGTTTTATTTGTCCCTAATGTTTGCAGTTGTGAGAAAATAATTGCAAGAGGTTTAGAGTGAGCCATGACTCTATGATTTTCATTATTTTTGAGTCACTTTTTATGATTCACTTATCCAATGATATGCTAATTTTTTCATTCCCTTATTCATATGGTTCCATATTCCTAGTCTTTTATGTGCTAGAGTGCATGTTTAAAGGCAACATATTTCTATGCTCACATTATATACTTTATCCAACCATATGCAAGAATGCCATTTGGAAGTTGTTGGATGGATTATAGGTGTTTATGGGAAGAGGTAAAACCCCAATCATTTATTTTAATGTCTCTAGGTTCGGATCCCTTATTCTATGGAGATGTTGGAATAACTTGGTAGTTATTTTTTCAAGTGTAAGGCTCTTAACCATAGCCATATTTCCATAATTCTTGAGTATGCACACCCTAACATGGTTTTATATATACCCCATCCCTATGTTTGTTGTATGGTTGAGATGTGATTGTATGAATATAAGGATGTGTTTGACTTATGATTAGGGCTTCTAAAATGGATTAATTGACTAATAAGGGAAAACATGTAAGTTGAACTAAGAATTTACTTAATATTTGAATCCTTAAATTTGACCGACCTTGGTGCCTAACCCTTTTCTGAGTCATATCTAACTCCTAAACTTAAATCTCTCATGGGTTATAGATGGGTTAGGCCTTTCAAACACTATGTGGACAATATCCTTCCTTACCTAAAATTCTATCATGACCAAAGTTAAATGTTGACTGTATTCATAATTTAGGGGTATTATCAATGTATTGCCATATCCATAGGTCATTCAATTATATTCGAGTACATCTTTAGGCTTTAATAATCGAGAAGCCCACCTTTAGGATCCTTTAGTAATTTTTTTTACGTATTTTTTTAGGTTACACCAAAGTGTAACCATGTGTTCCCTCAGTTCCTTAGTGGCTAATAAAAGCTAAGAGATTCATATAAGATTTTACTCATTCGAGTGCACTAACCTTGAGAATTTATGAAACTCACATATAAATGTGAATAAAAATGGTATTTACATGTGCATATGACATAGAGAATGGTATTTACATGTGCATATGACATATAATTTAACATACATGGGGGAAGCAAAATGAAAATAAGCTATATAATATAAAGGGAGAGATAAGTTAAATACTATGATATAATTAAAGGGTAGATTTAATGCAATCATATTAAACATAAGATTCCATTAAGTTGATTGCACTGTATCTCATATGTGTTAAATATTATTTGCCATCATAAAAAAGAGAGAGAATATTGGACTATCAAGATTTAAATTCCTATTTTGATGATCGTAAATAAGGGTTAAAAAGTTTGACTCTTATATAAATATTTCTTATAGGACTTTAATATCATAATTCATGAAGTTTAATTGAAGAAAGCTTTAGAAAACCTCTTCATATCCTAAGGAAGCTCAATATTCACAACAAAATGGTCTTCAAGCAAGATCAAAGAAAGTTAAGCCAAATAAAAAAAGGTAAGAGTGAAGAAACTAAAGTAAGGTTTATCAACAACCATATAATAACATCCAATTATTGTTGAAGTACACAACACTAATTGATGAAGCCAAATAACTAGTTGAGAAAGTCCTTCATAAATGGTTATCTTGTTTATGTAAAATGAAATACATCCCAACGCCTGTGTATAAGATTAAATAGCTATTAATGTCAATGGAGAAATGTTCAATGCCTATTAATATAGTTGAGAAAAATGATACAATAATGACACAGTTGAGACAAATTATATAATAATGAGTGTTAAAATCATCCAACTACTGTTGATAAAGCAATGAGCATAGCGCACTAAAAATGATCATAAAAAGTGTTTCGGATAAAGTTGTGAAGTCTATGTAAAGTTGTAAGCAAGTTATGAGTTCTCAACGAGCATGGAAGAAGCCTCTAACAACTATTGACATTAGAATAAGTGTGGGATTCTAAACAATAATGGTTGAAAAAAACCTTTTACATAAGATTATGAGGTCTGTATAAAATGAAAATTACTCAATGACTATTAAAAACTCACAATGACCATTATGAGGAGATTTAACAATCATCTAATTTAAATAACCACTATCAAGTAAAGAAAAATGGAAGCCAATAGGCATTAAAACTAGCTAATGAACCTCTTAACCATTCAACGACTATGGCAACATTCATAATAACCATTGATGGGGGTAATATTGGCTATCTTGATAGTTTTTATTAGTTGTGATCTATATGAGTAATGGCAAGTTTTCTTTAATAAACATATACTTTGAATAGGATGTATGGAAAAAAGAATAAATTTGTAAGAAAAATTTTGTTATTGAAAAACTAAGAGTTTATTTGAGAATAAAAGGTCATCTTTAGACATTTCGTTGAACCTTAGTTAGTTATTTTAAAGAGGAAAGAAGAAAGAGCCACTTGGTACTATTTTACCACTCAACTGAAGACTTAACTCAAGCTAAAAAGTTTTATTTGTGTTATAATGTTCTTGTAAAAGAGAAGCTTAAGTGTTTTAGAGTAATACCTTTTTGAGCAATACTTGTAATTCTTTATAAGAGGATCATTACTTAGGTTAGGTAGCTAGAAATTTCTATCCTATTATGAAAAGCTTAAGATAGTGCCTTACTTCTATCTTTGGTAGGCTTTGGATAATGCTTGAGAACTATCATGTGTAGGTTTGGTGATAACTAGTAAATTTACCTTGTAAAGCTTGAGTGGTGCCTAATAAATTCAGTCTTATAAAGGCGTGAATAACACCTGGTAACTTATTTATACTAGTGAAGCTCTTTAGTGGCATACTAGAAATGAAAGCATAGACCAAGTTAGGGCTAACCTTTATGTGTCTTTTCATTCATTTCTTCTTAAACATTAAAATGTCAATTATTTTCCATTGTCCTATTCACCCTATTTAGGGAACCTTGGGATAACATTTTTCTTCACTTTTACTCTTAATTTATGAAAAGGCAGATGATGAATAGTCCTTTTTAATTTCTTTTTCTTCTTTGGACGTTTATCTCATTATTGCTTCTTAAGAATAATCTCATGAGTTAAAAGCTTACCCATGACTTTATAAAGTGGTTGTTCTTCCATCTTGTTAGCTTCTTTAATTATTATCTTCCTTTCTTCCTATTTGTCCTTAACAAAAGTCTTAAGAATGTTTGCAACTATATCTTTGTTGGATTAGAATTTTTCTAAAGCCTTTAAAGACCTTATTATGCCAACAAACCTATTATACATTTAGGTAATGGTCTCAGTAGGCTTATAGATGAAGGTTTCATACTTATAAATCAATATTTGTCTTTTCTTATTCTTTAGTTGATTTGCACCTTCATGCCAGGCTTAAAAAGTGTTCCAAATCACCTTGGCTAAAGTGCCCATCCAGTCTTTGTCATATTATGTTTTATAAATGGCTTAAAGTAAAAGATGTATATATCATTAATCTTTAAAGTTTACCTTTCTTTCTTTAATCACCCATTCACTCCTTGCCTTAACCACAATTGCTTTATCTTTCTTTTTAAAACCTTTTCCTTTCACTTTTGATAATGCCTTGTAATTTAACTATCTCACTATCTAAAAAGATTTCCATATAGTTCTTCCAATAAGGGTTATGGATGCCATATAAAAAAAGAGATTTATAGATGGATTAAACTTTTTGACTTGCCATGATTTTTATTATTTACACTTAAGCCTTCAATAAGAAACTTGTTTTCATACTCCTTATTGTCGTATGAGTGCCAAAGAAGGAGAGTGAATTAGGCATAATTAAATTTTAATAGAATGAGTCACTCAATCATAAACACAAGTAAAAAAGAGTAAAGGTTTAATGATAATTCACATTCTCTCCTCAAGTGAACTACATAAACATTTTACTCTTTAAGTTGTTTATAGGTATAACTCTAACTTTATAATTTAGTTTTTCTAATTAGATTTAAACAACAAGCTTTTGAGTGCTTGTCAAACTACTCCCAACTTTTTTATTATGAACAAGCTAAACCTTCCGTATATAAAATTGAAACCTAAGCTAAGTGATTTGATCCTCATATAAACTATACAAATATTTCTGAAAAGAATCACACTCTCACTAAAACACATAAGATAAATACCTTTTATGAAAAAAAATCCTAATAAAATAAGATAGTTTGAGTACAGTTGATAAGTTATAAATACACTTCCTAACACTTAGCAACCATCCTTGTATTGCGATACACCTCGTTATATATCCTAAGCACCAAAAAGTAGTTAACAAAATAAAAAATGGGTTGTCATAAAAGGGGAAAAAAATGTCATTATATTGTTGATCGACCATTTAGTACCTTCAGGTCCTTATATCTGTCACCATACTAGAATCTTAGATCTTCAAACTACATATTGAATAGTCATTCATAATTCTTAAACAAACATTTCAATCTTCAAATAGATTGTTTTAATAGGTCATTCAGTGGAGCTTTAAGGCATTTAACATATTGGAGATTTTGATTCTCCAAAAACTTCATATTTAATAAGCTATGCACTTGTTAAATAGGCATGCATCCTTTTAAATAGGCATTCCAATCATATCATACCATTAACCTTCACATTGTTCACCCTTTTATAGGTTTTTAGTTCTTTAAATTTCTTTTTGAATGGGTTTTAACCTCTTTGAATGGTATTATAGCTTTTAATTTTGTACAACTTCATATTTAAGCATTTCAAACCTTTTCTAAAGGCTTCTACACTTTGAGAATCATGTTTCTTAAGTTATAGGACTAAGTATTAAGATCCATAAGCTTCCTTGAAGACTTAAATTCCTTCAATATGATTGTTTCCTGACTCCTTAATTTTTTTTAAACTTAAAAGTGTTTAAATTGAAAACCTACAATCATATGTGAAATACTTGCATACATATTAGTAAATAATAATTACATATTATCATTAAGATAAGAATTAAAACCATAAAGTTCATTCGAATAAATGCTAGAAATGAAGTCTCAACACTACTGCTACCTAGTTAACAATATGGTATTTAGGATGGTGTAATGAATGACCTTTCTCATGGTAACAAACCCTTAAGCCCTCAATTTTGAAAGAGCCATTAAGAGTATTTTCATAAGATGTAAACCTAGTAGGTTCTAATTGATAGGGCTCTTATTATGTAAAGTAGAAACTAATTAATTTTTGAAGTACTTTGTGACAAAGAAACTATCTTCTATTCTTTCAAAAAAGAGGGAATTTTATAAAAGAATCCCCACTAGGCTCAAGTGCTATAATGCTAATGATCTTAGATAAACCTATTGTGACATGTATAAAATGCTTAGAACAAGTAAGCAAAAGGGAATAAATTTTATAAGACATTAAGCCATGATACTAGTTAGTAATATAACACCATTATGATGCATTTAGATAAGGTAAATTTATGGCAACTATATATTACCATTACAAAATTCCTAAAAGGGAGCTTCAAACCAAATTTAAGGCCATGCTCATATATAACTAGTGAATTTTCTCTAGGTTACGATTGGCATGAAACTTAAAAGCAAGTGCAGTTAGTTAAAATTTAAGGGGACTTTGGTAAACATCATGGGTCTAAGTCAAATTCACCCTTCTACCATTTAAGCATCTAAACTTTAATTGAGCAAAAACTTTCGATAAAGTCTTAATTGAAGAGGTAGAAGAGGAAAAATAAGAAATAGAGATAGTTGGAATGTAAAGTTACTTACTGAGCTCATAGTAAAGTAAAATTAGAAAGAGAAAAAAGGATGAGCTTATGGCAAGGGAACATAAAACAAGGAAATGAAGGTAATTAAAATAACTTCTAAAACAAATAGGTCCTATATTTATAAGACTTGAGGGAAACAATAGATGGTGACACATGGCACACATTATTAATGATTTTGTGAGACTTACTGAGGTGGTTGGTTCGACTATGTCTTCTTAGATTGAGAACGTTGGCTCAGGTGATTCTAACTCGGTCTCTATAAGACAAATAATTGTAAAAGGGACCTATTATTGAAAATCTACTTTAATGGTTAAGTCAATAGGTTACTTGAGAGACAAAGTATACGTGAACGAGAATAAAATGAATGAAATACATGGTGTTGACCTTTATATAGTGGTTGGAGTGGCCTATGTCCATATTAGATTAAGACTCCGATTCCTTTCTAATGAGGAGTATCATTTCCTGATATGAGTTAACTTCTTGATGAGAGTTATCCTTTTATGATTAGGATGAGTCATAAGTTGAAGAACTGCATATGAGTTGAGCCAATGTTAGCCTATAAGCTAAAAGTGCATCTTAGACCAAACTGGGCTTTTGATCAGCATTGCTACTATGGCTTGTGAGGTTGAATCTAGCCTTACATGTGATTAGGCCTAACTAATTCTTATGAGGGTAGTATCACATATCCCCCCCTCAGTTTTGAGTTTAGTTATGTCTTAAAAAGGGCAAGGGATAGTATGACTGAGCTGATAGGAAGTATAGTTAAACTAGGTTGAGCTAATATGGAATAAGGCTAAAATGATCAGTAGAGAACTTAAATGTATTGATCCACATATAGTCCTTTAAGAGGGAATTTTAAAATTTAAAATTTAAAATTTAGAACATCTCATTAAACATCATGCCATGTGTCACATGATTAGTTGGCCTCAGGCAATCACCTCTTATCAATTCCATCTGAGCCATTTACTGAAGTGCCAATTCATCCAGCTCAGATCTTTCATCTATCTCCCCAGGCCTATAAATAAGGCCTTTTTAGTCTATAGAATGCTATTTCCCTTTTCATTTTCTAGGGATTCTTACTAGACTGAGACTTCTTTCGGTTTCCCTTAATGAAAGGAGAACTTTAATATTGAAATAGGTGAGGTTTACATTAGATTTCTACCTTTCTTCTTCTTTTTGCTTTTTTATGGAACCATTAAAATTGCATATAAATGGAGTATATAGATACCATTATGCCACCTTCCTTTCATTCTTTCGATAAAAATCCATTAACATTTACAAAAGAGACGGTTGCAAAAGGAACAAAGGATAGGACTAAGGACATATAGCTAGAGCTTAAAGTAGAGGTTGAGGCGGAAAAGGAAGGTATCAATGAAGATTAAGAAGAAGTAATCCTAAATGATCGGAGAAAGGGAAATAAGGCCAGTTCAAGTGGGCAAGTTACTGAAAAAGATATAGACCTAAATGATAAGGGCGTAAAAAGGCCAGGCTAATGGAGGTGGAAACTAAACCAGTGCCTCTCAAGATCAGGAGTCGAGTCACGGAGAAACTGGGCTAGATGATTAAACTAGTGCTACTAAAGATTTGAAGACAGTACGACATCCCGAACAAGTTTAAGCTGGACATGTTAGGCCTAAAGATGAGGATGTTCCTTGAGTTACAACCCAAATAGCTTATGTTGTATGAGAAGGATTTAAAGGCTAGTGTTAGCTTTTACCTCTCTAACACATTTTTGCGACCCATAACTTGGTCGCTTCCCAACTTAGTCCTAATAAGCTTAGAATCTTAGTGGGGATATATCTGCTTGCTTGGGAGAGGGGCTTTCCTTTCACTATTAGGGTCTTCAAGCATATTTACACAGTCTCAGACTATTCGGGTGAGGATCACTGTCATGTATCCTTACGATCCGGTATAAAGCACTTTAGGTGTTATCCTTCCTTCATTAAAGGATGGAAGTATAAGTACTTCATTGTTACTTGTGCTGAAGATATACTCCTTCCTCCAAGATAGACAATAAAGGACTAGATAAATGTGAAGATGTGAGTCTTTAAAGAGGAGAAAGAGGTGACTAAAAATCCCTAAGTTAGGGACCTTATTGACTTGATGGGGTTGATTAATAAACACTACACTACCCTATTGTTTAGCTTATTGGTATCATTTCCTCTTCATTTTGCTTACTTTGTGCTTACTAATGGTATTAATCCTCTTTCATCTTATAATTATGAACTTTAAAGCCATTAAAAGGAGATAGCAAGGAAGAAGGCCACTCAAGTTGCTAGGGGCTTTGATAAGACTCGAGTGAATAGGGTTGAACAAAAGAGGGCACTAGTGGAGTAGAAGATCTAAATGAGCCATAGGCTGGCAAGATAATCAAATCCCTTCTGCCTACTAACCATAGGATGTTATAGTGATAGCTGAAATGTCGCTTGTGTAGAAGGCTTGGGTGGAGCTAGTGTAGATTATTTCAAACAAGGAGCTTTTCATACTCCTTAGTAAATTGAGCCTCTACCATAATCCTTAGGGTTTCTTAAAAGAGAAGTATGAAGATTGCTCACTAAGCCATACAATGGTTAGTAAGACCTTAGAAAGGATCTATGTTCTTTCCAAAGATAAGGAGAGGTTCAAGCACCTCATTAATAAGGAGCTCATTGATCAAATGAAGATGCTCAACCTCAAGGTAACACTACAAAAATATGCTAGGTTAACAACAAAATTTTTCATCGCTAACCAGACAAATTTTGTCGCTACGCCTACTTAGAGATAAAATAGTGATAAAGACTGATTGTCACTGAGTCTGTCACTAAGCCCTGGAATTTTTTGTTGCTAAAATTTTAGCGCTATTTCGTAATTAAGCTTAGGATGAAAAGAATAGTGATGAAATTTTAACAACGAAAAAAATTCATCGTTATTCTGTTGTTAAGCTTAGCTACACACATTTTCATCACAAGTTTGTCGCTAGTTTGACAAATTTTTGTTACTATAAATTTATTTAATATTTTTGAATATTAAAATTTTTATATTATTTTATACTTATAAATTTTTATTAAAAATAAATATTTATTATCGATTTATTTAATTTAAAAAAAATTAAAGTTAGTAAAATTAAAATTAATAAATTTGTCATATTAATAATTTGATTATCATACTTATAAATTGTTAATTTATTGAATTTAATGTTAATATATTATTAATTTTTAAATCTAAATATCAATATGTTATCAATTATAAAATAAATAAATCATAAAAATTTTAAATTAAACAATTAACAAGTATATTTATAAATAATAAAATAAAATTCAATAACTTTAAAATTATAAAATTTATAACTACACGTTTTTGTTAACAAATATTAAGAATTACATATTTTCCAGTAACAAAAAATTAACAAGTTCATATTTTTATCTAACAAAGTATTAAAAATTATTTATTTTCAATTAACATAATAATAAGGAGGAAGTGGTGGAGGAGGTGATTGTGGAGAAAGCGATGGAGGAGGCAACGGTGGGTAGTGGAGGAGGCGATGGTGGAGGAAGTGTTGGAGAAGGCGACAATGTACAACGAAGGAGGCAGAGGCGAGAGCGAGGGAGGATGTGAAAAGGAAAGAATGAAAAAAAGGTGAAGATAATAGAGAAAGAAGGTAGAGAAATAAAGGAGAAATATTAGAGAAAATTATATGAAAAATGAGTGGAGAAGAAACAAATAGGAGGTAAAAAAATTTTAGCGATGAAATTTTTTGTTGCTAAAATTCAAATTTTGTCGCTAAATAATTAAAAAATTTCAAAATTTTTATTTTGGAGTAAAAAAATTAGCGGCAGAATTTCTGCCACTAATCTGTTGCTATTTAGTGAAGGAAATGAAATATGTTGCTACCTTTTTCACCTAAACAACTCTTAAATTTTTATTTTAGATCCAAAAAATTAATCACAAAAAATTATGTCGCTATTTAGTAAGGGAACTAAATCAATAGCTAATTTTCCCACTAAACAACTTTTAAATTTTTATATAGGAATAAATAAATTAGTGATGAAAAATTTTTATCGCTAATCCATTGCTATTCAGCGACATAGCTAAATCCATCACTAATTTTTCCACCTAAACAAATTTTAAATTTTTATTTTGAAGGCAAAAAATGAGTGATAAAAAATTTCACAACTAATTTGTCGCTAATTTTTCCATTTAAACAACTTTTAAATTTTTATTTTTTAGTTAAAAAATTAGTGACAGAAAATTTCATTACTAATCATCGCTGTTTAGCGATCAAACTAAATCAATCGCTAAATTTTTGCTCCAAATAGTTCTTAAATATTCATTTTAGAGTTAAAAAGAGTGACAACAAATTTTGTCGCTAATCCATTACTAATTAGCAATAGAATAGTTCATTGCTAATTTCGTTGCTAATCCATTAATATATAGCGACGAAACTAATTCATTGCTAAATTTTCCCCAAATAGTTCTTACACCACAAAAATCTAATTATTATTTAGTTATAAATTTAATTATAATGTTTTAATTATAATATTATTTTAGTGTTATTAAATATTAAAATATTTTTTTATTAATTATAATATTATTATTAAAATTATGTAATATTATTATTTTTAATTAATATTAATTTTAATTAAAAAATTCAATATTGTATTAAGTTAATATTACATTAAGATTAATATTTTAATTCAATATTATATATATATATATTCTTAATGTTAAGAATTCTATTATTATAATGTTATATTTATATAATCTAATATTATGTTATTATTAATATTAATTTTATTAATTTAATAATAAAATTAATATTTGATTTAATATTTATATTTAATATTTATATATTTTATATATTATATTATAGCTTAATATTATTAATATAATTTAACATTTTAATATATTACATTAGAATTTAATATTTGTTTATATTTAATTAATATTATTTATATATAATTTAATATTATTTTATAATATTTATAGATTATCTAATATTATTTATAATTTGTTTGCTTAGCGGCATAAACATCCGTTGTTAAGGTTAGCGACAAACTGTCCATCGCTGGCTAGCAACTAGCGATAGAACGTCTGTTGCTAACCTTAGTGACAAACAATTTCATTGCTAGCCTGGCAACGACTTCTTGTTGTCGCTAGCTAGTGACAGATTTTCCATCACTTAACAATGAAAATTTTTGTCACTAGGTTGTCGGCTATGAACTAGTGTCAACTTAACACTAATTTTGCCTATGAAATTAATGATAGATTTTAAATCTGTCACTAATTTTAGAATTTTGTTAGGAATCTATTGAGAATCCATCACTAGTTAGTTATGAAAAAATTTTCTCAATAAATCCATCACTATTCCTGTAGATTTTTTAATGTAAAGTTGGCTCTAAGTAACTTTGAAAATGGGTTTAAGTCAAGTTTCAATACTAACTTGTTTTTCTATGCAGGTTGTAGTAGTGGATGTTTGTTAGGGCCAACATTTGAAGGCCTCGTAAAAAGAAACTTAAAGCATAGTTGAGCTGGAAGATCGACTTCTCAAAGCACATGAAGAGTTGGCTGCATTGACGAAGGATCACAAAAATTGTTAGTAATGTTCTCTAGCAAATTTTTGTAATGAATATTTTTTAATAATGTCGTGATTGCATTTTTATTAAATATCTCTATTATATTATATTTATAACCAGATGACAAATTCCACAAATAGTTAATTCTATGTGACTTGATAGTAAAACCTTTAAGTGTAAAAAATTATATTCTAAATTATCTCTAGTTTGTCATTATTATTGGGATAATAATGAATGAAGAGTAGTATATGTTTTGATTAATGACTATGTTTTATTGGTCATTACATGGGATATTAAGTAAAACATATAGATACATATTTGAAAAATGTTGTATTGGACTGACCCGCTATGAGAATACTATATGAATAAATTGTTATAATTGATTCTCTTGTAATAACATTAACTTAATCCTCTACCCTAAAAATCATCATGAATTCAAATATGATGAACTTTCTATTTTGATAAAATCCAACATTATCTTAACAGGATGATTATACATATTGATATTGGTCATGGAGTAAATATATAAAAGAATATGAATGATTGAGAAGAAATTTATCCCTCATCCATTTATGAGAAATATATCTTTAGGTTTCTCGAACAGTTAGACTGAGGAAATTACATGACTATGCAAAAATGAATTGATAAGAGTTATCAATGTCATTTTACATCATTCAACTTGGAGATTGAGAAATAATTTAATTGAACTATACAATGATGACATATGATTCATGTCTTATGTTCAATTGAGATATAATGTGACAAAATGGTTATGCTACTATTTGTAAGATAGGTTAGGTCAAATTAATGCCCTTCACATAATTTGGATAGTCATAATGTTTTGCTAGAGGTCATTTATGATTTTTGGGATAGAAATAGTTTTTGGCTTGCTGCCAACGTTATGTGAACTTACAAAGTCACATACTTAGAACAAATCCAAAAGTGAAATTATATTTATTACTCTTTTTGGATACATATAGTTAAGATAATTAATGAAATTATCTTAAATATTTAGATGTATGTTTTGTTGTAAAACTTCAAACAAAATAGGAAATCCAATTTATGTATCTCTTAAGATATAGAGTTGTTATGTGTGTGTGTGAGAGAGAGAGAGAGTGTGTGTGTGTGTGTGCGTATAATGATTAAGATATATTAAATATGAAGGTTTTCTAAAAATAAAGAGTAACAACGTTACATTTAGAAAACAAAAGAGAGAGTCATGTGAGTGACATCCTCTTAAGAGAGGATGAAAGAGATGAAGAAAAATTAGAGGAAAATGAGGAAAAAATAGATAAGGTACAAGATTAAACATAGATTTTCATTTTAACCCCTAGCTTGTCCTCCATTTATAATGTTTTCTTTTTTACAAGTAATGAAATTTCCTTTTCCTTTATCTCCTTTGTATATGTTTTTACCTTGTGAGGTATCTAAGCTATAATTGAGCATTCAAAATAAATCTAAATAACTTACAATCAATCTCTAAGACTTAGGAAAATTTTAGCACAATAAGATAATTGTTAGACAAATAAGCTAATTAGTACTTAAAATAACGAGTCAGATAATCAAACTTTGATGAATAATTAGCTTCACATAGAAGGTTAAGCTGGAAATATTAAAAATGTTGAGTGATTTAGATTAGTTAAGGCATTCGTTGGCTATAGATTTAACTAGCCTTTCACAATATATAAGGCTTATATGCTTAGTACATGCTTTTTGCAAGATAACTTAAGAAGGAGGGTGAAGACCTTTTCACGATGTGTAAGGCTTACTAGCACAATGCATACTTTTATCCATTGCATATTTAATTAAACAACTTATAGTTATGAGAGAAAAGGGTCAAAACCTTTTGGTTATTTATTGAATGGAATGGTTTCAAGGATGAAGTATTGCCCAAGCCTGATTAAATTGGTGAACAACTAAGGCCACTAGATAAAATATTTTTGAGAGCCTTCATGTTCCATGTTTTGGGTATTAGTTTACCATCTATTATTTAACACTTTTAGGTTGCAAGTTCCACTACCTTATCTACTTTGAATGGACCCTCCCAATTAGTGCCAAACTTGCCAATGCCTGTTTCACCTCGGTATGTATAAGTTCTTATGAGGACTAAGTCTCCCACTTAGAGGGCTTAATACTTTACTCTGTGGAATCAAACAATTCTTTATTAGTAGGCAATGACTCATATAACAATATTTTCCCTTTTTTTAAACAGCAGATCTAAATTAAGGTGAAACTCATCGTCATTCTACTCTGGATCATAGTGTAGAACTCGGTAGGAAGGAAGGCCTATCTCTATAGGAATGATTGCTTTCATTTAGTACTTTCAGTAGAATGGTGTTTGGCTAGTAGCAGTTCTTATTGTTGTGCGAAAGGCCTATAGGATGTAATTGAACTTATCTGTCCATTACCCCCCTACACCTTCTAATCTCTTTTTGAGCCCTTATAGAAAAATTCGATCGATTACTTCAGTCATCCCATTTATTTGTGGATGAGCCACCAAAGTGAACTTGAGGTTGATAGCTAAGTTAATGGAGTAAGATCTAAACTAGGAACTATCAAACTACTTCCCATTATTAGTGATGAACACTCTTGGGATGATGAATTAGAAGATCACATTTTTTTTGAAGAAGTTGAGTATTTTAGCTTAGGTGATGGTAACAAAAGCTTTAGCCTCGAAACATTTAGAAAAGTGAGTTATACTATCACTATGAACTTTTTTTGGTCTAGTGCATATGGGAAAAAAGTTGACGATATCAATCTCCTACTGAGAAAAAGACTAGGTTGATCTAATGGATTGTTGAAATATGCTTAGTGTGTTCAACATACTTGAGCATACTGGGATCCTTATTAACATATTGGTTGAGTAACTACTGGACCAGTAGGCATGAGTCCCTACAGATAATAAGGTGGTCAGCTTAAGCCTCTTACAATAATTATAGCCTAGTGATTAAGGCCTCATATTCTGTAGCATAATTTGTAGCTCAAACCTTTAGTCATATAGTGTACTTTATGGTAATCTAACTCAGGCTTTTCAACATGATCCCAGCTCCTGCACCCTTTGAGCTAGAAGCATCATCAATATATAGCTTTCACTATTTCTTGTTAAGGGCAATCTACTGCTCGAGCTCTATGCGAATTAGCTCTGCCAAGAAATCTACCAATACCTGAGCCTTCATTATCTACCTTGGCTCGAATCTAATATCAAATTCATAGAGCCTAACTGCCACTTAGTTATTCACCTTGAGGTCTCGACTTTCTATAGTATCTTGTGAAACAGCTAATCTATATAGATTGTTATGGTAAGGGTTTGAAAGTAATACCTTAATTTCATTTTCGAGCTGACCAATGTGTATGCTAACTTTTCCAACATTGGGTAGTTTAGCTTAGCCCTTTTCAACACTTTTGCTAATGTAGTACATTGGCATCTGCTTTTCGCCTTACTGAGGACGACTAAGCTAAAGAGGCAAGTCAAGGAATGTTCTCAATTCTTCAAAGGCCTTTTGGCATTCATCAGTTTACAAAAATTTCTTAAGATCCTTTTGGCAGATAAAACAAGGTTGATGATGAGATGAATCTCCCTAAGGTAGTGATCCTCTCATTAAGATTTTGAACTTTGTTAATAGTTTTAGGAGGTTGTATGTCTAAAATGGCCTAGATTTTTTATGGGTTAACCTTTATGCCCCTTTATGAAATCATAAACCCTAGAAATTTTCTTGCTTGAACCCCAAATGTACACTATTTTGAGTTGAGTTGCATGTTATATTGGTTAAACATTGTTAGGGCTTCTTTAAGATCTATGGTGTGTTCCTTAGTTCGGTAGCTTTTCACTATCATATCATCCATATATACTTCAATTGTCTTGCTAATTTTATCCTTGAACATATGGTTGAACAACCTTTAGTACGTTGCTTTACATTTTTAAGATTGATGAGCATTACTTTATAACAATAACTGCCCTTATAAGTAACAAATCTTATTTTTTCTTTATCTAGAACGAACTTCCTGATTTGATGATAGCCACTTGAGGCTTCAATGAAGTTGTATAATTCGTACATAACAATAGAGTCCATTAGCTGATTTATGTTAGGTAAAGGATAACTGTCTTTTAGGTAGGCTTTGTTAAGGTCAGTGAAGTCAACACACACATCCTACACTTTCCGTTTGGCTTTTTTACCAACACCATATTTGCAAACTAGTCTGACTATTACACCTACAGGATGAAACCTACATGGAGCAGCTTGCAAAGCTCTTCAACAATGACCTTTTATCACTCAGATGTGTGGTTTCTTCTTTTTTTAATTGATAAGTTTGATCGAGCTATGCTAGTTTAACTTGTGGCTATGAATAAGGGATCTGTTTTGGTATTGTCTAATGGGGACTAGGAAAATGTTCAAAGGCTTTTTAATAAGATCGAGCTGGTGTCTTTTTCTACTAACTTAGTTTTATTTTAATTCTTAGAGCTCATTCTTCATTAATGGGCAGAGGCTTAAAATCATTTGCAACCTCAGCTATTTTAAGGATATTCTTTGGGGACACATTCAATGATTCTATGGAGATGACATGATTCACCTCTTTTAGGATGCTCATATAGGTTCATCTTGCTACCTTTTAATCTTCCTTGACCATCGCTACCCTTCTTTCAATAAGGATCTTCATTGTTAGATAGCCAATAGAGGTGCAGGCAGTAATGTCATCTAAGATTGGTGATGACATTATAGGTAAAAGGCATTTTTATGATCATATAGATGGCGTTAGACTTTTTTGGTGATGTATGTCCCTTAGCTCAATCTTCAACTTGATAAAGCCTAAAATATCTACCTTTATTCTACTCTAGCCAATTAAGGGAGTTCAGACTGGTCTTAGCTTCTTGAGGTCTTACTCAAGGGCTTTATAAGCCTTAATGATCATCATGTTGACAGAGCTGTCATTTTCTACCAGGATGCACTTGATTAGGTAATTTTCAATCTAGCCCTATACCACTAGGGCATTTGCATGAAGGGTGCATAACTTTATGTCATATGTGGAGGAGAAGATAATAGGATAAAATAATAGCTCTTTGTGGTTTTTTTTTTGTTCAGAGAGTACACCTTCTAATTCTATCTTTTCCTTTTAGTTGAGTTGTCTCCTCCTTTGAACCCGCCTATAATGACATTATAACCCTGGTGTGTTACCTGTTGTTGGGCTCTTATGTCTCTGTGTCTCTTCCTATTGAGGCTCTTTTTTAGCTTTCTCTAAAGCTGGCCTTTTTTGAAATTGATTGAACCTGCCTTATTGAACCAGCCTCTCAATCACATTTTTTACGTTTTGACACCTTCACATTCTTCTATGTTGTGGCCATTGTCATTGTAAAGGCTGCAGTACTTATCTTTATTCCTAATGGTGGAACTATTTAAAGGGCAAGGATATTAGATCCTTTCTCCTATTCCTTGATCCAGTGGAGAACCTCACTTCTACTTATTGTGAGCAGTGTGGTACCTAGCCTAGCTACTACTCGAGTCACTATGACCTGAGCATGAGTTACCTTGCTTAGCTTAGCCTTTGTTATTTTAAATGTCCTTTCATCTCTTTTCTTTTTTCTTCCTATACAGACTATGAGAATAGGTTCAAAAGTTGTCATCCAGGTGAATGAACTTATTGCTTTGCTTCATCAGCTCATATAACTTTTTAAAAGGGTCGATATTGAGGGAATTGAAGAGCCCTCGATTTTTATAGTTTGTGATCATTGTGTTTATAACAACCTCTTGGTTGATGATGTTAATTTGCAAAGCTATTATGTTGAACTTGGCTAAATAATCCCTGAATGACTTCCTTCCTTCCTTTATAACCTCATATAGGTTTAAGAAAGTTTTCACCTGTGGAATAACAAAAACAAATTGGACTGCCAATAGTTGGGATAGTTGATACCACTTTTGAGCTATTCTAGAGTGGCAAGGAAAATCTTGCACAATAATGCATCAGAGTAGTTATAGAGCTTTAACCAAGGACTTGAATTTATACAAATGACTTTAAGGGTCAGTTGACCCATCAGTAAATATTTTGGGTCTCTCTTTTTCAAAGGCATTCGAGAAGCAACCAATTGAATTGTTGCAGCTGATTTCCTTTAAAGCACAAGAGTCATTTGAAGAAGCATCTTTTTTAGTGCAAACTCATTCCATGCCAGCAGCTAGTAATCGAGGGTGAAGTGTTCTTTACCTTAAGCCCTTTTGACTGTTCCCATAATTTTCTTCTATAGGGCCTCATCATCCAAGTACAAGCTCTCTAATTGTATGACTTAGTTTTCATTAGGTTTGTATAACGATTTTTCTACATCATTGCATGTCTCCAAGCAATGAGTTTTTCATTCCTCTTAACTTAGATTTTCTATTATGTTTACCTATTGAGTAGACATGGGTTACAACTTTTGTTGCTTAGTTTGGAGAGTCTATGGCACAATTATAGGCTCTGGTTTTGCATGAATGTTTGTTTGACCTCTCTTAGAATTGATGTGAACTTAGTATAAGCAGCCATCAATTGGGCAGTGACTTAAGGGTCTTGAATTTGTGTGCTATTAGTAGTCTTGAATCTGTGTGTTATCGGCACTAGTAGAGGTTTAGTTTTCTTAGTTTAACAGTGGTGTGAGGGTTTATTATGGGTGTGTTTTCTAGGATATTAGATTGGTTATTAATTTATGGGGCTTTTAAGTCATTGGGAGAGGACATAACTATCTGAAAGGTTTTATAGTTGTCCACGCCCATCACACCAATGATATTGTGAGGCTTATCAAGGTGGTAGGTTCAACTAGGTCTTATTGGATTGAAGAAGATTGACACAGGTGATTGTAGCTCGATCTTTGCAAGACAAACAATATTAAGAGGAGAATCTGGCCTATTGCTAGAAATCCACTCTGACAGTTAAGTTAGTAGGTCTGCTTGAGAGACAAAGTATGCGTGAGTAAGAATATAATGAATGAAATAACTATTGGTGACCTTTATATAGTGGTTAGAGTGGATAGTATCCATGTTGGATTAGGACTTTAATTCTTTCTTATTGAGGAGTATCCTTTCATGATAGGAGTTAACTTCTTGATGAGAGTTATTCATTCCTGATTAAGATGAGTCAGTTGAAAAGTCATGTGTAGGTTAAGCCAAGGTTGGTTTGTAAGCTAAGAGCCATCTTAGACCAAGTTAGGCTTGTGATTAACAGTGATGATGAGCTTGTGGGGTTGAATTGGGCCTTACATGTGATTGGGCCTAGCCTATTCCTATGAGGATAATATCGACAATCATTAATGTGGTAACAATTGAGCATGATAGTTGAGGGAATGTGAAAAATTAAGACACACAAAAGGTGTCGTAGAATGTTAGCCACACATTTGATATCCTTCTTAAAAAATAAGCCAGCTCCTTGCATATTAGATAAGTAGTAATTAAGAACCACAATAGAATGTAAATACTTGAACTTGTTTAGGGGACATATTGATAATATGTGAGTCGACCTCCTCATAGGATAATAATAAGCAAATCCCTATAAATTGAGCAACCATAACAATCGAGTATACCTCTAGCGATTAGGCAGTGATAATAGTTAGCTTATATCTAATTGTTGATTATTACGAATGTGAGATAAAGTTCATATAGCTTACTACTAGGCCTTATGGACCTATATGTAAGGCTTTCTTTGTAACTACCCCATTAATGTCATTTATACTATAAGAATTAAAATTATTTGATCATTAATGCTTGGGTTTTCCATTTTGCCTTTTCCAACCATGTAACTGCTTGACTAGCGACTAGCTGTTACTTCTCGCTTAGTTAGCTGTTCGATTTTTCCTTCATGTTCATTTATCCTGGTGAACCTAACTGACCTATTTATTTATTAGAATTGCAGTGCTAAAATGAAGGGGGCATTAATCATTAATCTCCTGTCGTCACTTAAAAACTGGTGAGATAAAGTCTTCATCATTAGAAGCTTGTCCAGCTAGAAATTCCATATAGTATGGAATCGTGTTCCACCTAAGTGGACCTTGGGAAATATTAGAATTGAAGCAGATGTATGGAGGATTTGTACCTTCAATTCTAAGCTAAAGGGTATTATCAAAGCTTGGAAGCTTGTGAATGTAAACCTCCCTTGAGCGCTAACCACTTGGACCAATGAGGCGGAGCAACCTGCTTCCAACATACATATGAAATTTATCCAAATTTGACTTTGATATTTTTGTTTTCATAACCTGAAATGATAAATTTTTTGTCAGGCTATATTTTAGCAAGTGTATGAAGCAGTAGAGAGGGGGAGGGAACACAGACACAAAGAAGAAAATAACCCCTTCTCTTTCCCAAGTTGGATGAATTTCATCCTCTGCTTTGCCTATGTCTGCTACTACTCATTAGGAAGTGTCTTCTATAACTTTTATTGACTTTGAGGCCTTTTTGAGTAAAAAGGCTTGAGTTAAGGATCTCCTATGCTCGATGAGAATCTAGGGAAGCTGGTAAGCCAAACATTTGGTTAGAAAACCTTTTTAAGGAATGAAAACTTGGCTTAGTTAGTGGTGAGCCAGATTTTATTTCCTTTTGATCTGAAGTAGTAGGAAACACTTAAAGAGTATGATGTACTTGACCGAACTATGTCTTTGGCTCTTCAAATATGCACATAACTTTCATTCTCTTTTCACTTTTTCCTCCTTGGATCTACTCATTTAGGAAAAGAAAATGAATAAGGCTTGCCAGAAAGAGATCAACTAACTGAAGAAAGAACAAAAATCTAACTCAGAGGTGATTTTGTGAGCTATAGAAAATGCCTCTAAACTGCAAAATGCTATTGAGAAAGCACCATAGGTAGTGGGATGATATTTAGGGTCCATTTTGCTCGCCTTTGAAAAAAGTTAGTGAAACAATGTTAGCTCTGCCACCTTAAGCTAGACTTTGAATATATTAGATAAATTTTCTCAGATAAGGGTTCTTCATTCTCTCTTATGGAGGAAGTAGAGAATATGATTGATGATGCAAAGGGCAAACTCAAATTGTAATTATAGGGAATGAAACAAATATCATAAATGAGAATGTATTCATAATGAAATGATTTTGTATTATGAATGTTTTAATCTTTCCTTAGTTGTTTATTATTTTATTTTGTTATTTTTTTGGCTTACGCTTACTTGGTAAGGATATGAGTTCTTCGCTTACACCTTTTTTAGAATAAGGACCCTTTTGTAAGCGTGATTTTCTTATTCCTTTATTGATTGAACTTCATAGTTTAAAGCACATGCACAAATAGCAAAACATACATAAAGAACAAGCGATATACATGGTTCACTTTTTAATTAGAGTGTATCCATGAGCGAAGCCAACATTAGCAAACATTATTAATTTTCATGAATAGTCACATCGCTAGTTATGAGATTGTCTTAACATGTTAACATTCCATGTAAGAGGCAATGTTTTGCTATCTAAGGTGGAAAACTTATAATTTGCTATTTCAATTACTTAAATAACTTTATATGGTCCTTCCCAGTTGGGTTCTGGTTTTCCAACACTTGTGCTTCCTCTTTGTATGTCAGTTCATCGTAATACTAATAAGCCCTCATTGAAGGCTTACATCCTAACCCTACTGTTATGGTATTAAGGCATTTTTTGCTTATACACCACCACCAATAGTGCTGCTTGTTCTCTCCAAGCTTTTAAGAAATTAAGGTTGAGTCTTTATCATTTATTATTTATCATTCATATTGTTTCATGTGATGTGATGCTTCATAAATTTCTGTTAGAATTATTACCTCAAACCCATATATGAAGGAGAACGGTATGGCCTGCATTGTCGTTTATGGTGTCATTCAGTATACCTAAAGAATATGGTGCAACTCATCCACCCAATTACCTTTTTCACCATCTAGCCATTTTTTTAGCCCATTTAATATTGTCAGGTTCACATTCTCTACTTGGCCATTCATCTACGAATGGCTATAAAAATGAAGCAGTTAGTGTGTTAAAGTTTTTACAAAACTCCCTAAACTTTTCACAATCAAATTATTTTTCAATTTCTATAATTATGACGTGAGGAACACAAACTACATATTATATCTCATCATATGAAACTCAAAATTTTTTATCTCGTGATCGTTGCTACTACCTCTGCTTTTATCTACTTAAAGAAATAATCAATTTCCATGATTAAGTACCAAATTTGACCAAACACAGGTGGAAATAGTCCCAACAAATCCATACCCCTCTCATTGAATAACTAAGTATAGTTAATTGGATTTTGAAATGATTTGGGAATGTGACCTATCTAAGCGTGCACTTAAATTTATGACATTTGAGAGTCATTTCTTTGGCATCAGTTTTCATTGTAGGCCGGTAACAACCCTTTAGACTTGCCTTTTTTACCATTGTTTTTATAACTTCATATGCTCCATAGATACCTTCGTTTACTCACCTTTAGCAGCAATTATACACTTTTGCCAAAAGTGAGACAACGATCTTCGATATAAGACACCATTAAATTCTTAATAGTTTGCCAATAAAGTAGCACCTTTACGTCCTCCTTTCCTTTAGGTAGAATCCCCTTTTTTAAATATTGAAGGATGGGGGCTAATGCACTCTTTATATGCATAACATCTATTGTAGACACCGCTGGCTAATGCTATACCTAATGGATAACTTCATTCATTCCTTGAGTTTCCATGGCTGCCAGTTTTACCAAGTCATCTATTAATTCATTTTCTATTATTGGTAGTTATTTGACTTGGGCATCTATCTGTTTCCATTAGTTGCTAAAGAAATATATGAGTGAGATATAAGTATTACATTATTTGCTAATCTTTGGCAGAGGATTCTCCATTCACTTATCGTACCACCAACTGGCTATCACTATGGAAAATGACCTTTTAGGGTCTGATATCATTGATTAGCTATAACCTTGTAAGGAAAGCCTTATACTTGGCCATATTGTTAGTTACAGGAAATTCAACCCTTATCGCAAATTAAAGTTTAATGAGTACTGGGATTGTTATAATGATTTCGGATTCAGTGCATGTAGAGCATACTACCTCATCCACATGAACCATCCATCCTTAAACATAATCATTTTTAGGAGTTTCTTTACCTGTCCATTTAGCCACGAAGTCTGTGAAGGTGTGTGTCTTTAGTGCTGAATGAGGAGCGTAACAGATGTCAGTTTTGCTTAAGTGAACTGACCACTTAGTCATTCATTTTTACAACTCCAGTTTATGCAAGCTCCTTCTTATTAGGAAGTTCATCTTGACAATGATTGTGTGACCTTTAAAGTATGGGCCTTCATTGTGGTAGTTATGATTTAAGGGCCATTTTGCTATTTGCAGATATCGAGTTTCGACTCCCCTCAAAATCTTATTGACATAAAACACAGGAAATTGATCACTATTCTTTTTCGATAATAACATAGTGGTTATGGCTTCATCTATAGCTGTAATGTTCAAATGCAACTCTTCTCCTTGGTTAGGTCAGCTGAGCAATTGAAGGGATGTTAAAAACTTTTTCAATGCATCAAACGCTTGTTGATATTCATCTATCCATTAAAGCTTTTTCCTCTATTAATGAGCCTATAAAAGGGTAAACATCATTTTGCCAAACAAGAAATAAATCAATCAAGGGCATTAAATTTTCCATTTAATTTTTGCACATCATGTATGGTTTGAGGAGTCCTCATGTCTAATATGTCTTTAATCTTGTCTAGGTTTGCCTCTATCCCTTTTCCACTAATTAGATATACTAAGAATTTACCTATTGTTGCACCAAATGTGCATTTTTTGGGGTTGAGCTTCATACCATACTATTTGAAGATCATGAGTATCTGAGCCAGTTCAACTAGGTGATCTTCATCCCATTTACTCTTTACTATTATGTCATCAATATATGTCTTTATTATCTTACCAATCAAAGGCTTCAACATCTGATTTATCAACCATTGGTATATGGCACCTATATTTTTTTAGTCCAAATGGCACTATTTGGTAACAGAATGTACCTCGATCAGTGATGAAGCTCATTTTCTCTTTATCCTCTTTGTTTATGTGCATTTAATGGTATATGTTCACCACATCCAATAAATTTTACTGCTCATGATGTATCGTCAAATCCACTAATTGTGTTATATTAGGTAAGAGGTAATTATCTTTCGACGTAGCAACATTCAAAATTTATAAAGTCCACACATATGTGCCACTTCTCGTTTGGCTTTTTTACTAGGACCATATTTGATAACCATTTTGGATAATCTACTTCTTTGATTGCCCCAGTTTGTAATAGTTTGCCTATTTCTTCTAGCATCTTTGCTTGCTTGTGTGATGCATGATTTCATCTTCTTTTTTTTTTTTTTTTTTTGTAATTGGGCAAACAAAAGGGTTAATATTTAACGAGTGAGTAATAATGGAGGGATCAATACCTACAGTATCTGGAAGAGTCTAGGCAAAGACATCTAAGTGATCATGAAGTGTAAAGACTATGCTTCATGTCGCTATGCATGTCAACTCCAACACAAAATTTTTTCCTTTCACTATGACATCCTTTGTTTCCCTGCTAGTTCTGCATTTTCTTCCCACCTAGGAATGAACACTACGTCCACTTCTACAACCAAATCCCCATCTCCCAACTATAACTTTAACACAACCGTTCCTTCAATAGGTATGTGCTTCCCGCTTCGTCCTACTAATGGTGTCCAAATAGGTTACAATTTACCTATGTTACATCCTAGTGCTTTGTATGTGGTAGGGGTAATGAGGTTGATCGAGCTTCCTATGTCTACTAACATTCTCTTCATCAAATAATTATGAACAACCCATTCAACCATTGAAGCATCCGCATGTGGTCTAATGACTCCTGAATAATCGATATGGCTAATGGTGACAGCTTCGAGTGGTTCAGTATTTATTGTATTTGAGCGGTATAAAGCCTATTGGTATTTTCTTCGTTAGTGTTACTATCCCCATAGTAAATCCACCAAAAATTACCTGAATCACTCTTGTAGCTTTGATCTTATCTGTTGGTCATTGACACTCTTCTAAAAGACTTTAAGAAGATATTTTTTGAAGAGAATTATTAACAGCTTTTTGGTAAAAAGCTGACTCTATAATCATGCCTCTATTGACAGCATGGTGTTAGTGTATTTGTGAAGGTAATGAGCTGTAAAACAACATTCAACTTGTTTGTATAAGTTATATAAGCTGATTTTTGTATTAAAATATGTATGAATGAAAAGGAACTACTTTTATGTTCCAGCTTTTCTCTTAAAACCTTTATTCCAGCACTTGAAATTTTGAATTTAGTGTGAAAATGAACATGGCATCAGAGCTCTTATAGATCTTTAAGGGCTGAAAAGAGAGAAAATAAGTGAGCTTAAACCCCACAAAAGACCAAAACATCTTGAGAGTGTGTTGATGGCTTCAAAAGGATTCTCAACCCCAATACCACCTAGCTTCAAAGGTGAAAACTACTAGGTCTGGGCTGTGAAAATGAAGGCATACACCTAAGGGCATTTGACCTTTGGGATGTTGTCGAATCGGGTAGAGAACCAGCACCATTGAGAGCCAGTCCCACCATAACACAACTCCACCAGCATAGTGAGGAATGTGATAAGAAATACAAGGCCTTAGCTGCAATTCATTTCTCTATTTCAGATTCTATTTTCACTAGAATCATGAATAGTGAGATAGCAAAACAAGTTTGGGATCAGCTCAAGGAGGAGTTCCACGACAGTGTTAGAACCAAATAATTCAAGTCTTGAATTTATAGAGAGAAATTGAAACTCTCAAAATGGGAGACTCTGAAGCACTCAAAGAGTATAGCAATAGGTTGATGAAAGTATTTAACCAGCTAAGACTTCTTGGAGAGGAATTGCCAGACAAGAGGATAGTGAGCAAGGTTCTTGTGAGTGTTCCAATAAGATTCGAGCCAAAGATATCTTCACTGGAAGACACTAAAGACTCGTCCACCATGACTTTAACTGAAGTGATGAATGCCTTCCATGCCATAGAGCAGAGATTCAGCTTAAGGTAGGGAGAGGCAACTGAAGGAGCATTTCTAACAAAACAAGGTGAAGGAGGTCAGTCAAGTGGAGGAAAGAAGCAATCAAAAGAACAGAAAGGGAAAGATAAAAGAAGTGAAGATGAAAAAGGTGGAAAGAAAGGCAAGTATCCACCTTGCAAACACTACAAGAAGAAGACACATGCTGAGAAATATTATTGGTTTAGGCTTGACATTCAATGTAGAGCCTGTAATCAATTTAGACACATGGCCAAGGTATACAAGAACAATCAAGCACAACCAACTCAGCAAGCACAAGTAGCTGAAGATTAAGAAGCTCCAATTGAAAGGTTGTTTATAGCAACTCTCCATGTTGCTAAGGCTAAAATGAACACTTAGCTTGTTGATAGTGATTGTTCAAGCCACATCACATTTGATGAGGATAGCTTTAAGATCCTTGATAAGTCTTTCAAGTCAAGAGTAAAGGTTAGCAATGGAGCTAGGGTTAAGGTCAAAGGCAAAGGAACTATTGTGATTAACACTCCAATAGGTACAAAATCCATTTTATAGGTGTTATTTGTCCCTAAAATCAGTTTAAACTTACTTAGTGTTGGCCAACTACTTGAAAAAGATTATGAATTGCATTTCAAGAAGAAAAAAATGCATCATTTATGATCCAAATGAAAATGAAATGATGTCAGTAGATATGAAAGATAAACCTTTTCCATTGGATATAACACAAAACACTTTGCATGCATACTCAACTGGGGTGAATAACTCAATTCTTTGGCATAAGAGGTTAGGGCACTTTAGTTATGAGAATTTGAATTTGTTACATCAAAAGAATTTGGTTGATGGCTTGCTTACAATTGTGGAAGGAGAGAGTGTTTGTGAAGCTTGCTAATTTAGGAAGCAAAATAAGCTGTCATTCTTAAGTAGCAACTAGAAAGCTGTTGAGATATTGCAACTAGTGCACTCTGATGTGTGTGGACCTATGAGTGTTCCATCCTTGAATAATAGCAAATACTTTCTATTATTCATTGATGATTACTCTAGGTACTACTGGGCGAGTTTCTTAAAGCATAAATCAGAAGTGCTAAGTGAGTTTATGAAGTTTAAAGCACAAGTAGAGAAGGAAGCTATCTGTGGAATCAAAATACTAAGATCAGACAATGAAGTTGAATATGTCTCAAAAGATTTCAAGGTTGTTTGTGACAAAGAAGGGATCATGCATCAGCTCACAGTTCCCTACACTCCACAACAAAATGGAGTGAGTGAAAGGAAGAATAGAACTGTGATGGGGATGGCCAGGTGTTTGATGCATGAGAAGAACTTGCTAATGCATTTTTAGGCTGAGGCAGTCAATGTTATTGTTTATTTGTTAAATTTGTTACCAACAAAAGCATTAAATGGCAAGGTTTCATTTGAAATGTGGCATGGAACCAAACCATCAGTGGAGCATTTGAGGGTTTTTAGGTGTGTTTGTTACTCACACATACCTAAAGAAAAGAGGAACAAGCTAGATAAAAAATCAGACGTTGGTATCTTCATTGGTTATAGCAATATCACCAAGGGATATAGAATCTCCAATCCCAAAACAGAGAGAGTTTTTGTTAGCAGGAATGTGAAATTTGATGAAGTTGCTGAATGGGATTAAAAGGAAGGAAAGCTTCAAGATAAAGCTTAGATTGAGGCACTTGAAGATGAAAAAAGCTCAGATAGTGGTACTGAACATGGTGTGAGAGGCACAAGACTACCACAAGAGATTTATGATAGTTGCAACATAGTGACTCTTGAACCAGCAAGCTATGATGAAGCATCAAGTCATGAAGGTTGGAGGAAAGCCATGAAGGAGGAGATCATCATGATACGAAAGAATGAAACTTGGAAGCTTGTGGAGAAGCCTGAAACACACAAGACAATAGGTGTTACGTGGGTTTACAAAACCAAATTAAATCCTAATGGTTCTGTAAATAAACTTAAGGCCCGATTGGTTGTTAAAGGCTATCTTCAACAAGCTGGAGTGGACTACACTGATACATTTGCACCAATAGCAAGGAATGACACCATAAGGCTTCTAATGGCACTTGTAGCCAAAGAAAATTGGAGAATCTTTCATCTAGATGTAAAATCAACATTCCTAAATGGTATATTAAAGGTGGATATCTTTATGGAGCAACTTGAAGGCTTTGTAATCCCAGGTTAAGAAAGGAAGATGTATAAGCTCAACAAATCTCTCTATGGGCTCAAGCAAGCTCCTAGAGCTTGGTACAACAGAATTGACACTTATCTACTGCAACAAGGCTTCCTCAAGAGTGAAAATGAAGCCATTTTGTATGTCATAAAAGATGAAGAAGAAGTAAGGCGGATTGTATCCTTGTATGTGGATGATCTTTTGGTGACGGGAGGAGATGATTTGGAAGTTGAAAACTTCAAAAAGAAAATACAGCAGGAATTTGAGATGTTTGATCTGGGAGAGATGGCTTTCTTCTTAGGAATGGAAATTAGTCAATCTGAAGAAGGCATTTTCATTTCTCAAACAAAATATGCTTGGAAAGTTCTCAAGAAATTTCAGTTGAATAAAGCTAAATCTGTTGTTACACCTTTAGTGGTGAATGGGAAGCTAATTAGAGAATATGGAAGTGGGAAAGCAAATGCCTCAGTCTTTAGAAGTATTGTCGAAAGCTTGTTATATCTAGTTGTAGCCAGACCAAACATCATGTTTGCAGCAAGTTTACTTTCAAGGTTCATAGAAAAGTCCAAGCAAAATTCATCTTGGTATTGCTAAAAGAGTATTGAGATATAATGTTGACACTACTGATCTTGGTCTCTGGTTTAGCAAGTGTGAAAGTGATGAATTGCAGGGGTACGCTGATAGTGATTGGGCTAGAAGTGTTGATGATTCTAAAAACACTTCTGGTTATGTGTTTTCTTTTGGAAGTGGGGCATTCTCTTGGAATTCAAAGAAACAAAAAGTTATTGCTTGGTCATTTGCTAAAGCTGAGTATATCTCAGTTGCAAATGTTGGAAATCAAGCCATTTGGCTTAGAAAAGTGTTGGCTGAGCTTGGTTTTGTTCAATTTAATCCAACAGTAATTTGGGTAGATAATAAGTCTATCATTGCAATTGCAAAGAACCTGGTTCAGCATAGGAGAACAAATCATATTCAAGTCAAGTTTCACGCAATTAGGGAGGTTGAAAAGGCTAAAAAAAATCAAACTCCATCACTGTTGTTCAAAGGAACAAATTGCAAATATACTTACCAAAACTCTTTCAAGAGCAAAGTTTGAATTTTTTGGGTTAAAGCTTGGAGTCTTCAAGAAGAATATCAAGGAGGAGTGTTGGTTATTGACATTCTTCTAAAAGACTTTAAGAAGATATTTTTTGAAGAGAATTGTTAGCAGCTTTTTGGTAAAAAGCAAACTCTATAATCATGCCTCTGTTGACAACATGGTGTTAGTGTACTCACGAACGTAATGAGTTGTAAAACAACATTTAACTTGTTTATATCAGTTATATAAGCTGGTTTTTGTATTAAAATATGTATGAATGAAAAGGAACTAAGTTTATGTTCCAGATTTTCTCTAAAAACCTTTGTTCCAACACTTGAAATTTTGAATTTAGTGTGAAAATGAACATTTTCATCACTAGGGGCCCATCTTTTCTTTCTTGGTCATTAGCTTTCTCGACGAATTTGTTGAGCGCACCTTTTTGTACTAGGCATTTAATTTCCTCTCTTAACTGCATATAGTCTTTTGTGCCATGTCCTATGACTTAGTGAAACTCATAATATTTACTCTTATATCTAGTTTTCGCTTATCACTTTCTCATTCGGAGGGGCCAGGTGATACGCTCACCCTTTTGTCTTATCCACTTAGTACTTCTCGTCATAGAACCTCTAATGGAGTGAAGTGTTTCTGCTCATCATACCTTCATCTTGATAGTTCGGAGTAAGGTTTGCTTTGGTCGGAGCACCCATTATGCTATTTTTTTCTCTTAATGAGTCCATGTTAGTCTGCACGTTCCGGCATGTGAACGTTGTATCTTCCATTCTTCATCCAGTGTCATATACATTTATGCCCAATCGACAAGTTCTTCATGAGAGTTGGGTTTGTTTAAATGTAGAAACTCAAACGTCTTGCCTAACCTACAATTTCGTTTCATTGCATCGATTGTGATTTCCAAGTTTAAATTGTCAATTTGAATGAGTCCCTCGTTGCTTAACAAACTCATGGAACATCTCGTCGTCCCTGCGATGAATCTTTTGAAAGTTAGAAGTTTTCTTTACCCTAATACAATTCACAAACCTGGCTCGAAATTGTGCAGCCAACTGCTGGAAATTGGTGATAAATCCTTTTGGCAAGCTTTTGTACCATTCTTGCGCAATATCGTGCAATGCTGTAGGGAAAACCTTGTACTCCACAACATCCAAATGAGTCTGCAAGTGTACCATATCTCAAAAAGTGGAAAGATGGGTTCTACAATTGGATTTGCCCTAATAAGATTCCAACGAAGGTGTTTTCCATTTTGGGGACATAGCTAATTGATGATTTTCTAGCTCAGGGGGCTTTTGTAAATTGTTAATTTTCACACAGAAGTCACAAACTTCAAGTGCTAGAATAACAAGTTTTTAGAGAAAAGTTGGAACATAAAACACAAGTTTCTTTTGTCATTCATCATATTAATACAAAAAACCAGCTCATACATCTGATACAAACATGTTGAATGCTGTTTTACAGCTCATTGTCCTCACAAATACACAACCACCATGTTGTCACAGAGGCATGGTTATAGGTTCAGCTTTTTACCAAAAAGCTGCTAACAAATCTCTTCAAAAATATTTTCTTAAAGTCTTCTAGAGGTATGTCAATGACCAACACTCCTCCTTGATATTCTTCTTGAAGACTCCAAGCTTTGATCTTAAGAATTCAAACTTAGCTCTTGGAAGAGCTTTGGTAAGTATATATGCAATCTGTTCCTCTGAGCAACAGTGTTGGAGCTTGATTTCTTCAGCCTTTTCAGCCTCCCTAATTGCATGAAACTTGACTTGAATATGCTTTGTTCTTCCATGCTGAACCGGGTTCTTTGCAATGGCAATGGCAGACTTATTGTCCACCCAAATTACTGTTGGATTA